>CM065717.1:12609458-12711958 GCA_033310375.1 Conus canariensis
GCACAAAGTGCACTCCCATGTCCTCGGAACCTGACGTACAGTTAGCAAACAGCTGGAGGAAGTCAGACAGGAAGCTGGAGAACATTAGACACTGACAGAACTGGTTTCCAAGGAGACGGTCATTGTTTGTCACTGGAGCTGTGCTGAGTTCGTTTTCACGTTTTTTTTTAAAGTTCTCTTCCTGCTCGTAACAGATCCGAGTCTCTTGGAGTCATTGACTTTTTGCACTGTCTTTTGTTCAGCATTATGTTCATTTGTGCTCGTTGAAGTAATTGGCTGACGAAGATCTCTCTCTCTCTCTCTCTCTCTCTCTCTCTCTCTCTCTCTCTCTCTCTCTCTCTCTCTCTCTCTCTCTCTCTCTCTCTCTCTTCTTGAACAGCTTTTAATCTTTTGGTGAGTTTTCAATATTGTGCATTATTGGTTGCTTTTAGCATACAGAAATTATCGGTAGTGTTTTATAGGCTGCTTTTTAGCATACCGAAATCATTGGCATAACATCGGTTTTCAAGAGGTCGTCCTCAAATGGACGTATTGAAATTCTGGATCATTTCCTGCAGTATGTTTTCCAGCTAGACTGAATAAAATGGAGCAGAGGATAAAGCCCTGGTGCACACTCACTTAAACATAGCTGGAAGAAGAAGTCTCTACTTATCACCAGCTACGGAAGCACTCTGATAATGTCAAGCACTGTGATATGAGTTTGAATGTTGTCTGAACCATTTTACCTTTGCTAGAATTTCTTCCCAACCAGCTCCCATCCGGAATTTGAGTTTACTATTAACTTAAAAGGGGAAGTCTGGAACCACGCAGTCGAATTCCACGGTAATGGATGCACACTGGACAATATTGCTAAAATTTCCTAATCAACGTGTCACAGGCGATGAACAAGTCAAACCAGCAGTGGCAGGTTCCGTTCATTAGCTGGGAAAAACAAACAAGAAACGGCGCCTGGAGACTTCACCAACATAGGCAGAAAATGACCATCTCCTTCTCTTGCGTCCACTTCCCTGTCATCTGTGTATCCCCTGGAGACAAGAAAGAGTCCTGAAGGCATTCGCGTTCATGGCTTCTTGTGTCAGTGACAGCCATCTTTGCATAACCTGAGCAGACTACAGGATGGTGCCGTATTCATGGGTAATATGTCATGGTGGACAAAAAAATGGCCTGACTGTTGGTGGCCCCAATGGTAGGAACGAGGAGATGGGGGTAAGGTGAAAGGGGGTGGGGTGGGAATTGGAGTTTCGAAACAGGAGAAAAATTATTAAACTTCAGAACCTTTGACAGACCTTAAATGAGTGTGTATGTATTAAGGGGCGTGGGGTAGGATTTATGTGTGCACGACTGTCTTCTGTGTGTGTGTGTGTGTGTGTGTGTGTGTGTGTGTGTGTGTGTGTGTGTGTGTGTGTGTGTGTGTGTGTGTGTGATCGGAAGCAGGTGGACAGACCTCAGTCATATGACCTAGTGCTATTTACCTCGTTCATATATAATCGAATAATACTTGCGTCTGCCTATATAAAATGGATTAAACATTGAGAAAAGGATCATTTGCAAACGAATGGAAAGTTCTAACACGATCCATAAAATCAACTTAAATCATATCATTTACAGCGCAGTCGACCACGGGGGCCAAGTCAGGTCTCAATCCAACGAATCAACGTTAATACTCTGCTGTTTCAATTCCAGCTTCATCAAGGTTTCACAGCATGCGCGCTAGTCCATATATGCTACACTACATCCGCTAAGTTTCAAGACCACACTGCGCATGATTTAAAGCTGATGGATAAACGAATGAATGACTAAGATGAGAGTTTAGTGTGGTTCTAAACTGAAATATTGATAACTCAGCGATCGTCGTGTCCGTTGGTCCAAAACAAAAGGGAAGGAACTCTAACTCGTTGTCAAGGCAAAACAAGAAAACGCAACTCTAAAGTCTTAGGCGAACTCGAAGGTGTCGCTACAAGAGAATTGAAGAACGGGGTCTCATGGCTACGACTCAGCAGATGCTTTGAAGACAGGAGGAGATTATTACACTTAAAAACAAAATTCACGCAAGCAGTATAGTGCGCAATATGTATGAAATAAGAGGACCCACGTGGGGCGGGGACGGTGTTAAAAGTAACTCAGACAGGCTTACAGAAGGACTGAGAGAGGCGGGCATCAGACTGTGTCGCATGCTTCAGCACATTACCTGCATCCTGTGGTGGAACGCTGGTTACATTATAGGTACTGATTCTGATTCCTTTGATTTCTCCAACAGTCAGAAAGCATGATGGGACTACAAGCCCAGTATGCGCATCTCATATCTACAAACGCTTGACTTGGTTTTTTAGTAATAAAGGAATGATAGTAATTGTTAAAACACCCGCAGAGATTAACTAAGAATTTGCACATGGCCCTTGCGTACCATAGGTCTCCATAACTCACAGACACAGTCATGCCCGATGTTCAAATACACACACACACACACACACACACACACACACACACACACACACACACACACACACACACACACACACATACACACGTATGTTTACCCAGCTTATGACTGTTGTTTCATTAGCCCATATGATGATTGTCGTTTCCATGGATATGCCATGAAAATAAGAGCAGTGCACTATTTAGATGTCGCTCACTTGTCGACAGTGGTCCATGACACGACCAAGAACCTCACTGTGGACACAAATCACAGGCTGCCTGCATCACCTTCACTGTCCTGTCACTGCTAGTCCCCTGTACTTCATTACCAAGCCAGTTTCCTGCCTCCATTTCTGCCTTAATGGCCACTGTTTGGGGAAGAGAACCACTGCCCCGCAGGCAGTCGAGTGGTTGAAGTACCCGCGAGGAGGGAGACTGCTTTTAAGGCAGTCTGATTTCAGTACTGACGAGAGAGACAACATGCAATCACTGATCAAAGTGGTTGGCCCTGATAATCCGTGGAAATGAGAGAGAGAGAGAGAGAGAGAGAGAGAGAGAGAGAGAGAGAGAGAGAGAGAGAAAGAGAGACAGAGAGAGACAGAGAGAGACAGAGAGACAGAGACAGAGAGACAGAGAGAGACAGACAGACAAATAGACAGACAGAGACAGACAGAGAGACAGAGAGACAGAGACAGAGAGACAGAGCACTGAGCACTGTCATCATCTCAGTGTTAATGACAGAGAAAAAGACTGGAGGCAGAGAGCACATGCTGACAGATGCTGATCGACTTCATTATGGTAATGAGACAAACAGGTAGGCAAGATGGGGTGAGGTAAGGGCAAGAATGAGGAGGGAAGCGGGAAGAGTGTCGGGGAAGGAAAGGGTGTGGTCGTGGTCGGGTGAGAGGAGAAGTGGGGTGGGGGTTCAACAAATGGAAAAGATGACAGTTGATGGCATGTATATGTGGGCCTGTAGCGTTCATGGTGAAGTAAGAAAGAAGAATGGGACTGGTGAGAAAAGAACATGCATTGTCTTCTTCCTGATGTTCGACTTAATGGGAGTCATCACACACACACACACACGCGCGCGCGCGTGCGCGCGCGCGCGCGCGCGCACACACACACACACACATACATACATACACACACGCACACACACATACATACACACACTTGCATACATGCACGCACCCACACACGCATGCACTGGCACGCACGCGCACGCACACACACACACACACACACACACACACACACACACACACACACACACACACACACTCACACACACACTCACACACACACACACTCAGACACACACACACACACACACACCCACACACACACACACACACACACACACACACACTCACACACACACACACACACACACACACACACACACACACACACACACACACACACACACACACCACAACACACACACACAACCACACACACACACACACACACACACACGTTAACGTAGAAAGACAGGGAAAACAGAGCAACAGTTCTCTTTGGAATATCACGCTATTAACGCTACGAACTACATGTCATTACCTGAAAGTGATATACCCTTCCACACTTCGCCTCCCTTAACTCTTGTCAATGCACCTTTCTGGCATTGCCAGGAAAGGAGCTTGGGTTCTCTTTTGCCTGTCCCAATCATTCCTCTGCCTATGTCTCTCGACATGCCGAATGCCAGGAGACAGGGAACCAACCAAAGTGCAGGCACTTCTTGACAGCAGTGCACAGAAGACAGGCCACAGCACATGGATTACAGAACCAGATGCATAAGGATACATGGATCAGTGAGTCAGAACATATGGATCAGTTGAGAGACACGGGGAGTACGGATTATTTCAGAGACATATGACATAGGATCACTGGTGGAACACGAGACATACAGATCAATGAAAGACACAGGACGCATGGAACAATGAAAGACGGGATATATGGATCATACGACAGACACAGGACACATGGATCAATGAGAGACACAAGACACATGTAACATTGAAGTGACACATGACACATGAATCATTGGAGAGATACAGGATACACAGATCACGAAAGAGACACAAGACACATCGATTTTACGACAGAAACAGGCACCTGCATCTTTGAAAAGACACAGGAAACATGGACACTTTGAAAGACACAGGACACGTGGATCATTGAAGAAACACAAGAAGCATGGATCATGGGATAGAAACAAGACGTATGGATCATTGAAGATACACAGGACACATGGAACAATGAGACATACAGGCTACATGGATCAATGAGAGACTCAGGACTGAAGAACGATTGAGAGGCACAGGACACATCGATCATTGGAAAGACACAAGGCACATGCAATAATGAGAGACAAGATACCCTTGGTTCATTGGAGAGGCACGGACACAGGACACACAGATCACTGAGAGACAAGGGCGTGTGGATCACAGGAAAGACACATGAGGACACGTGGGTCACTGGAGAAACGCAGGAAGACATGGTTCATCGAAGAGACACAGGACGCGTGGATCTTTGGAAAGACATAGGACACGTGGTACAACGAGTGTCACATTCCACAGCAATCAACGAGAGACATAGGATGCATGGATGAATGAGAGACACAGAACACAAGGATGAACGAGAGACACAGGACCCTTGGGCCAATGAGAGATACAAGGCACGTGGATCTGAAAGACAAAGGGTACATGGATCAATGAGAAATACATTACATGGTGATCATTGGAGAGAAACAGAATATATGGACTATTGAAGGCACAGGACACATGGATTACTGGAAAGACACATGGATGAATGAGAGACAGGAGACATAGATCATTTGAGATGAACGAGAGGACGCATGGATCATAGAAGAGACATATGAGGGCAGATAGATCTTATCAGAGGTAACGGAGGACAACAAAGACATGGTACGTCATATGAATCATGGAAGAGCCTCAAGACACATGGATCAATGAGTGACACAGTAAGACACATTAATCATAGGCACGGTTAGACACATGGATGATAGGAGACACATCGATCCTATGAGACATGAGAAGACACGTGGATCATAGGGGAGATGCGGGAGGACACGTGGATCACACGCGAGACACAGGACACATGGTTCATAGGAGTGACACATGAGGTCTCATATATCAGTAATGAAGGATTCAGGATAACATATTGATCAAAGCGCGACACATGAGGACAAAAATGGATAACTGGAAAAAAAACAAAGGATTATATTTGGATCATAGGAGATACACAAGACACGTGGATTGCAAGAACGAAAAGTCACACAGGATGATATTATGGACCATAGGAAACACACAGGATGCCACGTGGAAGGCAGGAAAGACACAGGACAGCATACGGATATAGGAAAGACACAGACTGACTCATGACTACCTGGAGAGATATAGGAAAGACACAGACTGACTCATGACTACCTGGAGAGATATAGGAAAGCCAGACTGACTCATGACTACCTGGAGAGATATAGGAAAGACACAGACTGACTCATGACTACCTGGAGAGATATAGGAAAGCCAGACTGACTCATGACTACCTGGAGAGATATAGGAAAGACACAGACTGACTCATGACTACCTGGAGAGATATAGGAAAGCCAGACTGACTCATGACTACCTGGAGAGATATAGGAAAGACACAGACTGACTCATGACTACCTGGAGAGATATAGGAAAGCCAGACTGACTCATGACTACCTGGAGAGACACAAGACACACGAGTCATGGGATCGGCAGAGGCGGACGCACAGTTCACAGGAAAGACTCAAGACCACTCATACATTAAAGGAGAGAGTCAGGAGGGTGCGTGGATCATAGAAAAGACACAACAGGACACATAACTCATAGAAGAGAAACAGAAAGACACATGAATCCAGGCTTCCCTTTCACCGTCATCTGTCTGTCTGGCTTTCACTTTCTCGTCAACTGTTCTTTCTTCTACTTCATGGGAAAGATAGGAGGCTAGTATAAAGTTCCAGACCAGTGGTGCGTATTTCTGAGTGGCGAACAGACAGTCTTTCTCGCAGACAGAAGCCATCAAGGTCAGTCTACTGGTCCCAGAGACAATCACTGGTTTTTAGACGTGGTACCATTACACTGCCAGTGAGAGACAGACTTCCTCTGGGAGCTACCACGGCTGTGTTCATCAGAAGAAGAAGGGGTCGAAATGGGAGGGGGAAGGGAAAGAGAGTGGAAAGAGGTATGGCAACTGGAGAAAGAGGAAGGTATCCAACACAGCCGGAGAGAGTGAAGGAGGAAACAGATAGTAGTGAGATAGAGCGAAGGGGGAAGAATGAAGGGGGAGGGGTAGGTCATCAATAACGTCAAGAACTGTCCTAGCTGATTAGAAAAGTTGGAAATCTTTTGATGTTTGACAGAAAATGTTCAAAAACAGATTTCCGTGTCCTGTATCGTGAGCAGCGTCTTGACATATAGGGAAGGGATGTCTAAAAACAGGACATACGTAAACTGAATCACACTGCACAGAACCTGATGGGGTTCGTCCAGCAGTCAACTCGATCTACAGAAGCGCATCAGGGAATGAACTAGACTACGCTCTGACCAATTTCTTAGATTGAACACGTTACAACTTGCCAGCAAGACAAAAATGCATGGCACCAGACGCATAGCATTCACAGTATGCGGGTATCTGTCGCACCAGACAGAGTGTTGGGACTTGCATGATGTGAGACATAAACGCTTCACGGCAGACCCCATGAAAATCTTGTTCAGAGATGTCCCACTTGATGTGATCTTTCAATTTCTGGAAGAGATTAACATTTTTCATCTGATCTGAAATTTTACGGAGGAAAGATTTTTAACAAAATTTCCGGAATGTTTTTAGAAGGTGTGTTTTAAGGGCTGTATGAATGAATATTTTTAGTCAATTGTGAGTTGACTTCAACGTGGCGACAGCCCTAATATGGCACTTTGCGGTCGGCTGGGCTATAAGCAACATTACTTTACCTTACTTTATCGTACCAGCCTAAAATCAACACCACTACACTTGGCGAACAACTAATTCAAATCAATAAGAAATTGCCGAGACAAAGACTGAATTAAAGTTTCAGTGTGTTTGCAAACGCTTCCTACTCCGTATTGTATGAAACAAACAGAACTGAAAAACAGTGTACTACTTGACCACAGTGACGGCACGTGTAATCCTGTCCTACTGCCGATAGTGGGAGCCGTCAAAAATCACCGACAAGAAGCCGTTTATTGTTCTAATCATGAAAACTTCAGCGACCACAGACCATGACGTCTGTGTCATTCTTCATCTGTTTTTAGTTTGGGCAACGTCTGGAGGTCACTACTAATGACTGAAGCAGATCCCTGTGCACCAGGAATGAAAATGTCCACCTTACCATCTGAAGTGGAAGAGGACGTTAAACACTGATTAACCGTAACGAATAAAAGTGAAAGTGCAATTCTGTTTCAGGTGTGTCCGAACAGAATGGATAGAAGACATTTACATTTATGATCACAAGGCAGTTAAATGAAAATCGGAGCGTAGTTGCAATTTATTTGCCAGTTTTAAACCCGCTAATTGTCTCTTGCATGTTTAAGCACTTAAGCACATGAAAATATGAAGAGTTGGAGTCTGCCTAAACGATGCCTGAACATGAGAAACGAGCTTTGTATGCAGCAGTCCAAGAATGTTGTTCCGGTTGCGCAAGAAACACCTCGAAATCCCCTACATTCCAAACAAACTCAGTTTCAAGTGTGTGAAGTATAACATCTAGCACTGTATGCCCTATGCATAAACACAAGACACATTATTGGCACTTTTACAGGATACTTAGAATCATCTTCTCTGAAGGTGAGTAACCCAAATTTATTTTACTGGTTTAAACAGTATTTTATTTCAACTTTGTCACAAATGTTACAAGAGTAAATGAGATAGGGCAACAAGAAATATTATATAAAGCCCTATCTTAAGAGTGAATGTACACAATGAATTCGCGACGGACCTCTGAACAGAATTTATTTTACTGATTCAGACAATGTACCCTAAGCCTTTCTTTATGCACTGAATGTTAGAGCATTCTGTGTTGAGCATAGATACTTTATGGCTGTAAGCAAAATGTTCTCCCAATAATGTGATGGGCAGTCATAAACTGGAGGATACAGGATTACAGAAAAGACACATGACAGCATGTGGATATAGGAAAGACACATGGAAGCTTGGAGAGATACAAGACACATGGATCAAGGAAAGACACATGGAAGATTGGAGAGATACAAGACACATGGATCAGGGATCAGAATAGCAGGACACACGAATCACAGGAAAGACTGGCACGTTGTAAGAGACACAGGAAGGACAGGCACGTTGTAAGAGACACAGGAAAGACTGGCACATTGTAAGAGACACAGGAAAGACTGGCACGTTGTCAGAGACACAGGAAAGACGGCACGTTGTCAGAGACACAGGAAAGACTGGCACGTTGTAAGAGACACAGGAAAGACTGGCACGTTGTCGAGACACAGAAAGACTGCACGTTGTCAGAGACACAGGAAAGACTGGCGCGTTGTAAGAGACACAGAGAAGAAGCACGTTAGAGCACAGAAAGATGCACGTTGTAAGAGACACAGGAAAGACTGGCACGTTGTCAGAGACACAGGAAAGACCGGCACGTTGTCAGAGACACAGGAAAGACTGTCACGTTGTCAGAAACACAGGAAAGACTGGCACGTTGTAAGAGACACAGGAAAGACCGGCACGTTGTCAGAGACACAGGAAAGACTGGCACGTTGTATGAGACACAGGAAAGACTGGCACGTTTAAGAGACACAGGAAAGACTGGCACGTTGTCAGAGACACAGGAAAGACTGGCACGTTGTCAGAGACACAGGAAAAACTGGCACGTTATAAGAGACACAGGAAAGACTGGCACGTTGTAAGAGACACAAGAAAAACTGGCACGTTGTAAGAGACACAGGAAAGACTGGCACGTTGTCAGAGACACAGGAAAGACTAGCACGTTGTAAGAGACACAGGAAAGACTGGCACATTGTCTGAGACACAGGAAAGACTAGCACGTTGTCAGAGACACAGGAAAGACTGGCACGTTTAAGAGACACAGGAAAGACTGGCACGTTGTAAGAGACACAGGAGGGCATAAGGATTATCCAAAGACACTACACGACACATGGCTCATAGCAGAGACACAGAAAGACACATGAATCCAGACTTTCCTTACACCATCAAGTCCAACAATGGTGGTAGAAGCAGCGACACAAGCAATCCATCGGCTGTCATACACAGACCAGGTTAGAATTCAATCAGCCATGACACTGATTCACTCTGAAACCTGCTTTAAACAGTGGAAAGTGAAATGGACAGCCCTGCATGACATGACAGAATGCGCAACTTTCCACTGGAGAGACTCATGGATGAACTGCCCAGGATATGCAGGTGTCAGGGAAATGAGAGAGAGAGAGAGAGAGAGAGAGAGAGAGAGAGAGAGAGAGAGAGAGAGAGAGAGAGGAGAGCAGACACACTGGCAAGCAAGGCAACGATAAAAATCAGATCATAGCTTGGCCGTCTGATGTGATACGAAATCTAAAGAATCACCTCAACAAACAAGATGAAAGTCACAACACCTTAGACCATGTTTCAGAGCTCTACATCACGAGAGGAAGTGGCCGCACATCCAGACTTAAAGCAAAAGCAACAAAAATTCTGCAAAAATCTTGAGGCCAACAGTGCAAAGACTTGAGAATGGGGCAAACACACACTGGGCCTTTCCAGTGGCATACACAAATGACTAAACACACGTCAACTGAAGTAAGACTTTGAATCTCTCAAAACCCTCAGTTATTTTTTTTTTACTATACATGTAAGCGTACTGGTAAGTGTACAGCAATGAAGCGATGCAAGTCTGTAAAGTGGAGAGTTTATAGATGTGAGTAAGCAAGCGTTGGTGTGCGTGCGTTTGTGTGTGTGTGTGTGTGTGTGTGTGTGTGTGTGTGTGTGTGTGTGTGTGTGTGTGTGTGTGTGTGTATGTGTGTGTGTGTGTGTGCGTGTGTTGTTGTATCGTCGTCTTCGTCGTCGTCGTTGTTGTTGTTGTTAATTAAATATAACAACTATGTCATCTTCTGAACATTCGTTTCCCACAAATAATCAAAGGCTCATGCGCGCGCGCACACACACACACACACACACACACACACACACACACACACACACACACACACACACACACACACACACACACACATGCGCACACGCACAAAGTCCCATAAGCACACACACACACACACACACACACGCGCGCGCGCGCGCGCGCGCGCGTGCGCGCACGCGCGTGCGAGCCTATATGCCCATATACGCCGGCACACATACACACGCAAATATATATACACGCACATGCACATATGCATGCATGCAGAAGCATGCCCACACACACCCACAGATCACACACACGCGCATGTGCGCACACATGCACGCACGCACGCACGCACGCACACACACACACACGCACCCCCACACGCACGGACGCACACACACACACACACACACACACACACACACACACACACACACACACACACACTGCAACACTGGCACAAAGACATATTATCATACCCATCCACCTAAGCACACACACATACAACACACATAAAGACTCACCACACACATACAATGATAATAATGGCACAGACAGTGCATTGGGCTAATGCTCGGGTCAGATGTCTGCTAAATCGCCGCCATGAGAGGCTCGTTTTGCATTCTCTTGTCTTTGTCATTAATCAATTTATCCATCAGCTTTAAATCGCATGCAGTATGGTCTCAAAACTTCGTGGATATTGTGTACGTTATATGGAATAGTCTGCACGCAGTGACACCTTGAGGAACTGAAACTGAAGCTGAGTGAGACCAAAATCATTTGCAGATAACAGGATCAACATACGGATCACATCAAGTAATAATTGAACGCTGTGTCTTTTTTGTTTGTTTGTTTGTTTGTGTGTTTGTTTATCCGTTTGATGAGAATCTTAATCAGCCGGAAAAACAGAACTGGAGGACATACCTTGCCCTGTTTCAGGCTTCATGCATACAAACCATCAGCGAAACCAGCATAGGCCAGGCCTGTGCAAGACCTATACCTCGGAGTGCTTGCTTTTCGATACATTTAAAAGTGGATGTCTAATTCAATGTACATGCAAAATCTACCGTAGTTTATTCGTATTGAAACATTTCTCAAAATTTATGCACAAAAGGGGTTTCTCTCATCAAGTAGCTAAAAAGAATGTTTCTCGTTTTGTGTCGTTTTTGACTGGGCTTAACGAACCGAATAATGTCGCAGATCTGTCAACCATCTTTAAAATGTCCTTGCATTGACTCTGGTACTATTTTTGTATGTGTCCTCTACTTTGCCTTTCACAATCTCTTGTCTTGTATTTTCCTTCTCTTTTAACTATACAATAATCTAACACAATGATCTGTGGTACGTATATTGTATATTAAAACCCCCTTTACTATTTTCTGCTCGGGGTGTAAACTAGATTAATGCAATGTTTTGTTTGTCTTAATTGCTAGACACAAGTGTTTACTTCATACATTCTCTTTTCTTAAAAAGTAAACAAGTGGGGTATTTTTTGCTCCCATAAGAAAACCTAACACAGAGTAACTTTTATTCAAGACTGGCACAGCCTTTTAAACTTGAATAAAGTCAGACAAATACATAGACGAACAATCTAATAGTGGGGGAAAAAACAAGCGCAGGCCAACAACTGAACTGTCTTCATAGTAATGACTTGGCAAAGATTTGGACTTAAGGAGGAGGGGGGGGGGGGAGAGTTTGAAAATGGAGAAACTGGGAACATGAAATTAAGAAAATATGTTGCAGATATGAAAATTCTTCACTAGCTGCATAAGGGAACCATCGCAAACCCTTTTGAAGGCAGATATATTTGTATTGCCTGCTCCGAGGCCTTTCGTCCGCTGAGTCAGAACTCATCAGGGAGACACGGCGGGTTGTGTCTGCGCTCCTGGCGTCAAATAGAGACACACCACAGTCCATAATACTGTGGTGTTCTCACCACCAAGGGTGCAAAAAGAATCCAACAGCACCCCCAAAGCAGCCAGCGAAGAGTAGTAAATGAAACCAAACGAAAGTGTGGGGAGGAAAAAGTTGCTGAAAAACTGAAGACATTATGCAAATAGTATAAAATGTAGGGGACAATCTTTGAGCCTACGCTTGAGGATCCACCCAAAGATGCAAGGGAGATCAAAAGACAAAGACACAGACGGACAGAAACAAATACAAATAACCTCAATTTAATCAAAACAAAATCGGAAATGAAATGAGGCAGGGAACAGTAACGATAAACAGTAAACAAGTGGGGTATTTTTTGCTCCCATAAGAAAACCTAACACAGAGTAACTTTTATTCAAGACGGCACAGCCTTTTAAACTTGAATAAAGTCAGACAAATACATAGACGAACAATCTAATAGTGGGGGAAAAAACAAGCGCAGGCCAACAACTGAACTGTCTTCATAGTAATGACTTGGCAAAGATTTGGACTTAAGGAGGAGGGGGGAGTTTGAAAATGGAGAAACTGGGAATATGAAATTAAGAAAATATGTTACAGATATGAAACCTCTTCACTAGCTGCATAAGGGAACCATCGCAATCCCTTTTGAAGGCAGATATATTTGTATTGCCAGTATTATGGACAGTGGTGTGTCTCTATTTGACGCCAGGAGCGCAGACACAACCAGCTGTGTCTCCCTGATGAGTTTCCAACCCAGCGGACGAAAGGCCTCGGAGCAGGCAATACAAATATATCTGCCTTCAAAAGGGATTGCGATGGTTCCCTTATGCAGCTAGTGAAGAGTTTTCATATCTGTAACATATTTTCTTAATTTCATGTTCCCAGTTTCTCCATTTTCAAACTCCCCCCCTCCCCCCCCCCTCCTCCTTAAGTCCAAATCTTTGCCAAGTCATTACTATGAAGACAGTTCAGTTGTTGGCCTGCGCTTGTTTTTTTCCCCACTATTAGATTGTTCGTCTATGTATTTGTCTGACTTTATTCAAGTTTAAAAGGCTGTGCCAGTCTTGAATAAAAGTTACTCTGTGTTAGGTTTTCTTATGGGAGCAAAAAATACCCCACTTGTTTACTGTTTATCGTTGACTGTTCCCTGCCTCATTTCATTTCCGATTTTGTTTTGATTAAATTGAGGTTATTTGTATTTGTTTCTGTCCGTCTGTGTCTTTGTCTTTTGATCTCCCTTGCATCTTTGGGTGGATCCTCAAGCGTAGGCTCAAAGATTGTCCCCTACATTTTATACTATTTGCATAATGTCTTCAGTTTTTCAGCAACTTTTTTCCTCCCCACACTTTCGTTTGGTTTCATTTACTACTCTTTGCTGGCTGCTTTGGGGGTGCTATTGGATTCTTTTCTGCACCCTTGGTGGTGAGAACACCACAGTATTATGGACTGTGGTGTGTCTCTATTTGACGCCAGGAGCGCAGACACAACCCGCCGTGTCTCCCTGATGAGTTCCAACCCAGCGGACGAAAGGCCTCGGAGCAGGCAATACAAATATATCTGCCTTCAAAAGGGTTTGCGATGGTTCCCTTATGCAGCTAGTGAAGAGTTTTTATATCTGTAACATATTTTCTTAATTTCATGTTCCCAGTTTCTCCATTTTCAAACTCCCCCCCCCCCCCCCCCTCCTCTTTAAGTCCAAATATTTGCCAAGTCATTACTATGAAGACAGTTCAGTTGTTGGCCTGCGCTTGTTTTTTCCCCCACTATTAGATTGTTCGTCTGTGTATTTGTCTGACTTTATTCAAGTTTAAAAGGCTGTGCCAGTCTTGAATAAAAGTTACTCTGTGTTAGGTTTTCTTATGGGAGCAAAAAATACCCCACTTGTTTACTGTTTATCGTTTACTGTTCCCTGCCTCATTTCATTTCCGATTCTTTTCTTAAAAGTCCGAAATTCTGAGTAAATAGCCAGTAACATTATCTCTTAGATTCTTGGGAACCATATTTATACGAAAAATGTTCTCTTCTTCCCATTTTCGCTCAGATGATAGCTTTCATAGACGTCATTTCAAAAATTAACCATTCGTTGTTCGTTTTACACAACTAGGATATTTCAGTTGCAATATGACTACTTTTCTACATAATGATTAACTTTAAAACCATAGTAACCACAGAAATGGAATAATCTTTTAGGCAACAACTGTGTATGTTGTATTACTACTATTAGCATTATTATTATTATTGTTATTATCATTGTCATTATTATCATTGTTACTATCATTCTCTGATGGCATGTCATAGGTGCCATAACAGACGCAGTTCACAGTCTAACGCCAAAGGATAGAGGTACCGTATCCAGTCCAGTCCTTCATGTTGTCCATTCAATACTTCTTTGGTCTCTCGCTGGGCAGGGATCCATGGCAAGATACATGCCATTGCCAGGCAAACTTGAGGACAGGGAGGACAGGGTCTCGTCTGGAAGAGAAAGAGTTAACTTGATGTTTAGCGTGGCCATTTGTCTCAGGTTTCTTAGATAAAGTGTGGACAATCCACCTGAAGTATTCATTTTTGATGCCTAGATTTGTTTTATTTGAAATGTATTTATCAGAGTCAGCTCCCGCATCTGTGTCAAAGGCTGAATGTTTAAACACGTGCATGAAGTTGCTCTGATGACAGAGTTGCCTACCTTCTCCATCTTTAAATCCAGCTGTATGGAAAAACGAGACATTTCCTGAATTTTGTAAGGCATATCCAAATTTTTATGATGACTTCTTGTCAAAGTGCTGAAAGACTGTCTGTCATCAGGATCATTTTTGGGATACAAGATTACAGATATCATTTCTTACCACCAGCGTTTTCAGAAGTCTCAACCTGTGAGGAATCCAGAAACGCATCGTAAAAACTTGCATACACTCCTGAAAGAATTAATGAACTCTGATTTTTTGCTCCAAACTACTTCATTAATAAACCATTCATTATCAGGGACTAGCAACCAAAAAGATACAAGTTTAAGTAACCTATCTCACAGCACAGAACTCAAAACGGCGTTGCTTTGGCAGGGTTGACTTGCTGAAAGATGGGTTCTGTGAAACAAAACCCTGGACCTGAACTGAACTGAAGGCAGGAAGCTGCACCGTGTCAGCTTTGGCTGTCGACACCTCGTTGTCCGCGTCATTGTGTGGGTGGGATTGGGAGCACTGGGCTTTATGAAAACCAGGTGGCCATCTGCTCTTTCTCAACATGAAAGCACACGAGAGAGAAGAGGGGGGGGGGGAGAGAGAGAGAGAGAGAGAGAGAGAGAGAGAGAGAGAGAGCGAGAGAGAGAGAGAGAGAGAGAGAGAGAGAGAGAGAGGGTAGCAACGCATAGTACAAGCGTTGAGAGAGTAAAATAAATCGAAAGTGTCGATCATTTCCTCTTCTCCTCCAAAAAGGGGCAGACTCAGGATATGAAACACAGTAAACATTCAAAATATGTTTTTGGAACCTCTTCAAAACCAACAGAGCACTGCTTTGATTCCTGTTAATGATGGCTGCAGATTTTCGCATTAAGTGCACTCACAGGTCCTCAGAACCCTGAAGCGGAGTTCGAAAACAGCTTGAGGAAGTCAGACAGGAAGCAGGAGAACATAAGAAACTGACAGAGCTGGTTTCCAACCAGGCACTGCGTCTTCTTCACCGCAGTGCTGTGTTTGCTTTTCGTAATTTTGTTTTAAGTTCCCCGCCTTGCTGACATTAGGCCTGAGGCACTTGAATGGGTCCACTTTTTCCAGTGTCTGCTTGTTCAGCATTATGTTTATTCCTGCTTGTAGAAATAACTGGTTGACGATCTCTCTCTCTCTCTCTCTCTCTCTCTCTCTCTCTCTCTCTCTCTCTCTCTCTCTCTCTCTCTCTCTCTCTCTCATATATTTATATTCTTCAACTGCTTTGAATCTTTTGGTGAATTCCCGATATCGTGTTTTACTGGCTGCTTTTAGCATACAGAAAAACATCAGCTGCGTTTTACTGGCTGTTTTTAGCATACAGAAATCATCAATTGCGTTTTACTGGCTGTTTTTAGCATTCAGAAAAACATCAGCTGTGTTTTACTGGCTGTTTTTAGCATACATAAAAACACCAGCTGTGTTTTACTGGCTGTTTTTAGCATACAGAAAAACATCAGCTGTGTTTTACTGGCTGTTTTTAGCATACAGAAGAACATCAGCTGTGTTTTACCCGCTGTTTGTAGTGCACAGAAATCATCAGCGGAATGTGGGTTTTCAAGAGGTCGTCCTCAGATGAACGTATCGAAGTGCTGAATCATTTTCTGCGGTTTATTTTCCAGGGAGATTGAACAAAATCGAGCAAAGAAGAACCCCCTGGCGCACACGTAAACATGGTCGGAAGTCGTGTCCGACTACCTCCGGCCGCAATAGTACTGTGATAGTGCCAAGCACTACGGCTGTGAGTTCAAATGTCATCCGAAATGATATACCTTCATGGGATTTCCTGCCCAATCCAATCTTATCTGGAATCTCTGAGCATGCTGTTAGTTCAAAAGGGAACCACGCAGTCAAATGTCCGCCGCTGTACAGGACACCCTCGCTCAAATTTCCTAATTAACGCTTCAGAGGCGGTGACCAAGTCAAACCAGCAGGGGGTAGGTTCCGTTCATTAACTAGGAATCAGACAACAAGAAACACCTCACCGACACAGGCAGAAAATGACTATCTGCTCCTCTTACGTTCAATTCCCTCTCTGTAGTGTCTCCCGGAAGACGAAAGACATGTGGAGACAGTCCGCGTTCATAGCTTCTTGTGTCTGTGGCAGCCATCTTTGCTTATAATCTGAGCAGACCTAAGGTGGTTCCGTATTCATGGGTCGTATCTCACCGTGGACTAAAGAGACCTGACCGATAGTAGCCCTCTAGTGGGAACGAGAAGGGGATAGGGATGTGGATGGGAGTGGGAGTGGGAGTTGAGAAATAGTACAGAGAGTAAGAGAGAGGCATGAAGAGATAAAAGCTGGAAAGATGAAGGGGTAAAAAATCGAGGGAAAGCAGAGAAAGGTGGTGAAATTGAGAGAGAGGAGGGGAGGAGGAGGAGGAGGAAAGGAGAGAGAGGGGAGAGGGAGAGAAAGAGACAGAGACAGACAGAGACAAAGACAGAAAGAGACAGAGATAGACAGACAGACAGGCAGACAGACAGATAGAGAGGCAGATAGACAGACAGACAGACAAAGACAGACAAAGAGAGTAATTAAAAAGCTGAAGGTTCCATCGTAAGCAAATTCCTCCGCACACAATTCAGAAAAGAAACAAAAATATTCAACTTAAACAATTGGCCTCACTGGGACATTAATAAAAACTGAATCTGGATTTCCATCTTTAGCAAGTTGCTGTTGTTGTTTTTTTTAACGTCAAAAAAAACTTGTATTTCAAACAAAGTGTTATACAGTAACAATGATCAGAACTAGATTTCTGATCTGAAACAAATTTCTTTATAACGACAATTTAAAAAACCTTATTTTCAGTTTAATACTGATCCATTTCATTATCAGCAAACACCGAATTCTCCGTCTTAAACGTACTGCTTTACTTAAACGTTAAAAAGGGCTGGACTTTTCATCTCAGAAAACAAAGCAAATTGATTCATTGCAACACTTACGAGAACTGGGACTGCCAGTTTTAAACAAACTGCTTTGCTTCAAATGTAGCAAGATCAGGATTTTTTTACCTGCTAAATTTTTTGCTTTATGTAAACACTAAGAAGAAATCGGTTTTTCTTTCTCAAAATGAATTGCTTTAGCTTAACAGTAAAAGGAACTAGATTTTTCATCTGTAAAAAAAGGATTGCTTCGTTTCATCAAAAGTAAGAACTGGGGTTTCCAAGTTAAACTGTTTTGGATTTTACCTCTAAGAATGCTTTTCTTAAACATTAAAAAGAACTGGAATTTTATCTTAAAAGAAATTGCTTTGCTTCTGTATAACTTGAACATGAACAAGAACTAGAGTTTTCTTCTTAAACAAATTGCTTCACCTATGCTTAAACAAGGTATGACTTGCTCGTCTTGAAATAAAAACTAATTCCCACATCTGCTAGAACTGTATTTTGAGTTATTTTGCCCGAAAATATACAAAAAGAAGAATTTCCACCCTAAACAATGCTTTATCTGTACTTGAACAAGAAATACGTTTTTCACCCTAAAATAAGGAACATCACTTCAACGTCAACAAAACTAGATGTTCTACTTTAAACAATTTTCTTTATTGTAAATATTAACATACATTTGCTTTTCCATCTTAAATCAAATTGTGTTACTTTCACATGAACAAGAACTGGATTTTCCCTCTTAAACAAATAGCATTAATGAAACTTTCATAAAAACTGTATTTCCAGAGGGAAAAAAATGGTTAGATCACATTACTTGATTTCAACATGGAGAAGAACCGGATGTATTATCTGAAATAAAGTGTTACGCATATTCCTGAACGGGAATAAGATTTTCCATCGTTTCATTTGTTCACCTTAACAAGAATTCGATTTTCTTCAATTTTAGATTGCTTATCTTCAACCTCGACAAACACTATGGTTTTCATCTTATCACAAATTGCTTTGCCACCATCAGCCATAATTCGATTTTCAATTTTAAAACAAACGCCTCACTTCAACATGACAAAAACTTGAGTTTTCATCTTAAACAAGATTATTTTACTTTGAATATCAACAAACAATGCACTTTCATCTAAATGAATTGTTTTCCTGAAACTTGAATAAGACTTGATTTTCTATCCCAGATTCAGTTCCTTACCTTGATGTAAACAAGAATCAGATTTTCCATGTTAAAGAAATAAATTCCCTTCAGCATTAACAATAATTGGATATTCCATTTGAAACATTTTAACAATAACAAGAACTGCATTTTCTATCGCAAACATTGCTTTACTTCACCATTTAAAGACAAATTGTCCTAATTCAGCATTCATTTCAAAACCATTTTTCTCTGTTACAAACATCGCTCTATTTAACGTTATTTTCCATCTTAAACAAAGTTTTTTAACTCAACATTAACAGAGACTTTACTTTCCATTAAACAAATTACGTCACTTCAACACGAAGGGGAGAGATGGAGTTTCCATCTTAAACAAAGTATTTAATTTAAACACTTCCAGCTCCCCCACTCCTTCATCCATCCTTTCTCCATCCCTAGTCCTCCTTACCACTCTGATCCCCCCTCCTTCTCCCCTGTTCTCCCCCTCCCCCTGTCCATCCCAAACCCCACTTCCCTCGTCTCCCTCCCCCACCCCCACTCCCGTCCCCCATTCCTCTCTATCCCATCCCTTTCTGCCATCCTCCGCCCCTCTTCCCATCCCCTCCTCACCTTCCTCCGTCCGCTTCACTTTTACCCTGCCCCCCCCCTCCCCATGTCCACCTCCTCCCCCTCCACTGCCACCCTTACCCCTTCGTCCCCACTTCCTCTGTCTCCTTCTCTTTCGCCACAAACCCTTTCCCCCAATCCTTTGCCGTAAACCCACCTCGAATTCCTTTAAAGTTAAAAAAAAGGAAAAGTGGCTGAACGTGAGTTCGAATCCAGTATCTTTAGATCTCCAATCCAACGCTTTTCCAACTTAGCTATTACGGCTGACAGAAAGCAGGGTGTTTTAGTCTATATGAACGCCAACAGCGAGGTGTGTATGACTCCTGGAATCCAGACATCGTCTCGCTTCGCCAAAAATCGCATTCAAAATGCGACTAATGTGACTTTCTCGCAAGAAAAGCAACTCAAAGCAATTGAGATATGTCCAATACAATAATGAATCAACATGCCAAATTCAGGGTGGGGTAGGGGGGGTGGGGGGGGGAGGGGAGGGGGATCCAAAGAAGACTGTGGATTTGTATAACCAGCGATAAAGACGAACCGGACTGGACACAGACGCACAGACAAACAGACAAACCGACAGACATACAGAACACGCTTTATGTATTAGATCAACGGAAATTGGATTTTCCCCTCAACTACGACGGACGCGTTAACACTGGGGGCCAGAATGGGATGGAGGAGAAGTTGTAGGTGACATAAAAAGAACTGTTGCCACAAAACAGTACGTGGGAGGGGGGAGGGGGGGCTGCTTGGAGAGACGGGGGTGAGCGTGGCGGTGAGGGGAGTGGAGGGGTAGGGAGGGATCGTGGGTGTGGCCTGTGGATGCGTAGCAGCAGCAGCAGCAGCAGTAGCAGCATCAGCAGCCGTGACAGATGTGGAAGTGGTCAATATAAAAGCCGTGCCCGTTGTCACGTTTCTTTCTCTGTATCTCTTCGTCAATCGTCGTGTCTTCAATCAGTTGTCGCTGCCCGTTCGCATTCTGTACTACGCTCGCAGACGCACTGACGAAATCTTGCCTGCTCCGTCCGCCTGCCTTCCCTGAGCTGACACGCTGACAGACACACTGACAGACTGATAGCAGCAGACAGATCGACCATTTGGTAACCCGTTCTACGGCTCTACGTTTGCCATCCAGCACTGTAACGATCTTTCTTCTGGTGAGTCTGAGTGGTCGTTTTGCAGGTAGTCGTGCCGGTAGAGTTTGAGGGGGGTTTTGTTGGGGTTTTGTCTGGTTTTGTGTTTTCCGTATTACGTACCTTTCAGTTTATAATCTGTATTTTCCTCTTATGATTTTTGCTTGTTTGCTTCCTTCGTTTTTGTTCGTACTTTTTCTCCTTCTTGCTTTATTAGTTAGTCATTTTTCTGTTCTCTCTTTCCTACATATTTCTTTCTTTTACTTGCTTTCTCTCCTTTTCTTCACTTTTTCATTTTATTCTCTTTGTTGTTTTTTTCTCCTTTTGTTTCTTTTCTCATTCCCTCTTTTCTCGTTTAATTGTTTGTTTGTTTTGATTTCTGTCTTTCATAGCTGTTTTCTTTCTTTTTTCTCTTTTTATATTTCGTTTTTTTGGGTTTTTTTTTTTTTTTTGTCGCATATCTGTGATTCTTGTTTGTATTCTCCTGTCTTTCTCCTCTTTTCTTTCTGTGATTTCTTTCCCTTTCTTTTCATTCTTTCTGTTTATTTGTGCTTTATGTTTTATTATCTTTTGATTATTTCTAGTTTTCTTTCTTCTTACCTCGTTTTCTGTTGTTTTGTTTTTCTCGTGTTCCTCTCTTGCCCCCCACCCCCTCCCCAATGCACTCTTTGTCTGTTTTCAGTTTGTTGTTAATGATTTCGTTCAGGTTTATTTTTATCTATTCATTGATTACTGTCGTGTTGCTCTTTATTTCCATTCTAGTGTTTCCTTCTCTGTATTTCTTTCTGATTTTCCTTCTTTTTTATTTTCTTTTTTGTTTTAGCTTTTTCTTTCAGCCTTTTCTCTTGTTCTTTTTTCTTTCTTTTCTGTTTTTCTTTTCCTTTTCTTCTTTGTTGTTTTTCTTTTTACTCTTCCTCTTTCTTTCAAAATGATTTTTTTCTGTCTTTTTCTTTCTTTCGTTTTTTGTTTTTTTTCCCTTCCTTTTTTACTTCTCTTTTTTCTTTCTTTTTTCTTCCTGTCTTTGTCTTTCTCCTTCTTTCGTTTTTTTTTAAATTCTTTTTGCTTTTTCTTTGTTGTTCCTGTTGTTTTTTTTTCTTTTCTTTTCTTGTTCCTTTTTGTCATTTTCTTTGTTTTTTCTTTTGCTTTTTCTTTGTTGCTTCTGCTTCTTTCTTTTCTTTTCTTTTCTTTGTTCCTTTTTGTCCTTTTCTTTCTTTTCATTTCTTTTTCGTTTTCCATCCTTTCTTTCTTTCTTTCTTTTTGATGTACAGTTCGTTTAGTTTCTGTTATATCTTAGGAAATAACCTATTTTGTTCTTTTGTCAATTCGTAAAGAGGATCTGGCAAGATTTAGAGTCTCATATTTCTTTGTATATCACAGGGCTATAAGCTGAACTTTCGCACTGTAGTGTAGTGCTCTATATCAGTTGAAGTCTTGTCTCAGTAAAAGAGAACTTACACATATCAACAATCTTGAATGTATGAAGAAACTCTAGGAATGGTTTGATAGCAGGTTTTCGTAGACGAAACCCCCTCGGACAAGGGTTTCCTCCCTGAACCCCATACTCTCTCAGGGGGCCGGGCCGCATCCAGATCATGACTCCCAGATGCCCTTCTACTGCCAAGTATTTTACCCTGACGCTGCCGGAATTCGAACCCTCAACTTCTGGACGGGCAGGCATCTCAAGGCGGGCATTTTTCTGTAGATGTCTTATCCCACTGCTAACGGACACCTTTTGTAATGGAAAATTAGGTTACATCCGCCAGACGAAGAGGACAAACAAATTACATGACAGAATATAACGCGTTTCAACCTCTTAGGTCTTCTTCAGGCAAGATAAATAACATTCAGGACAATGAAAACAACGTTCGATGTCATTGTCCTGAATGTTGTTTATCTTGCCTGAAGAAGATCTAGGAGATCGAAATACGTCCTGCAGTCATCTCACTTTGAAGCTAACTCTTCTAAGCTGGGAAATTTAAACCCTATGAAGTTTACTTTTATTAGTCCTCGACCAGTTCAGCTGGAACTCTATTCAGCTGCCTCTACCATTGCTTCCAGGGCTTTGGTCCTCTTCTCACCTGAATTCCCGAGCTGTTTCATTTCATATTATTATAATGAATTGTTATATAGCGCCTATTCTCGGCTAGAGACCAAGCTCTAAGCGCTTTACAATCCACACTCGTTTACACAACGGGCTGCCTACCTGGGTGGTGCCGACTGAAGAGCTGCCAGCTTGGCGCTTCATTCAGTCGTTTCCCGTGTCATCCAGTCAATATCGTTCAATATTGTTCACTCATTTCCTTGCTTCCTTCATTCTTTCCATTTCTCACGCAGGGTGCATGCAATGTGTAACGTGTCATCCATACCAACGGCCAAACTGGCTTCTCTTCCAAAAGTTGGTGATGGGATTTTACGTGTGTGCAAGATGTTATGCGTGCGTTCACACACGGAACCTCGGTTTATAGACTCAATTCGCCGAGGGGAAAATTCCCCTGTACCGAAACGGGCCGGGGAGATTCGAACCCGCAACCCCAGGATCAACTAGATTACGGTCTGGCGCTCTACCAACTGAGCTATTCCGCTGTATACAGATAAGCCTACAAATCCCCTTGCTCCAACCTCTATGGCGAGAACCTGGGTATGGAAGCCTGAATCCCCTTGCGCTGCTGGTTAGACTGGCATACTGCTCAGTCTTATACGTGTGAATTGACCCGTTCTGCTTCGTATGACGTAGTGAGTTCGATCAGAATCATTTGTTTTGATGAACGTGAGTGGAGGACAATATTCCGGTCTCATGGTACTCTTCCTGATGATCTCTGGATGTTTTCCCAATCTGGAAGGTCTACCGTGAATTCACAGTCCTCTACTCTGTCCAGTAAACCCTGCTTCCATGCTGCTGATATCACAGCTGTTCCAGACCATGATGTGTGGTCTCCTGCCGTGTAGAAGTTCTTACTGGAGCTTCTGGCGGCGAAGTGCTTCCTCCGGCAGTACTAACCGCGTGTGCGATTTCCCTGAGCACTTGGTTGTGCCTCCGTCTGTATCTCCCTTGGATTAGCGCTGCTTTGCTTGCAGCTTTCAAGATGACCTCCATTGCGAACGCAAACAGTATTGGAGAAATTGCACAGCCATTGCAATTCCAGTTTTCAACTGATCCAATCTGTGTGTATTGTTTTGTAGAGAAAGTCATTGAGAAGCCATAGAAGTACTTCCTCGAGATTTCTCTTTCTTTCATAGTGTTTGGTAGTGCGTCAACTTTTGCTGCAATGCAGCTGCAACCCTGATTCCAGGTGATGCTTCGCTCTGTGGATGCCCAATAATGTTTTCTAGATATGTTTTCCTGAGACTGCCGCTCAAGAGTTTTCTTGGTCATGTGAGTATCCAAACTGGTTGCCTGAATAGTTTCCTGCAACTGCAAGGTGTCTGAAGAAGCAAGCTTTGGATCTTGGGAACGTGCACTCGATCAGCTAACATCCACTGGCCGCTGATCTTCAAGTTCTCCCTGCTGATCATATTTTATGAAGCCACTGAAAGGCATCGGGACATTTCTTAGTCAGCAGTTCTGTATTCCATTTGGCCCATGCGAAGATTTGACTCTGGCTTTCTCTAAACCATTTTCTTTACTTCATCCAGTGTTGGTAGCTTGTTGTCAAACCTTTTTTCTGGCAATGCAGGCTGCCAAGCCCTGGATTCCAGGTGATATTTCGCTCTGTGGGGGCACAATATGTTTTCCGGAGATGCCGCTCAAGAGTTTCTTTGTCCACTGTGAGTGTCCAAGACCTTGGTTGCTCGAATAGTTTCCTGGCAAACTGCAAGGGGTGTCTGAAGAAGCAATCTTGGATTTTCTCCTTTCTTGTACATACTTGCTTAATGTATTACAAGTATTGTTAAAAGATTAAGTATGTGTATTTGAACAAGACGCAAATTCGTGTTAAATTTCTCTGACATTAAACCTCCCCCTCCCACAACGCTTCCCTCTTCCCCCTCCCACAACCCCCCCCCCCCCCCACACACACACACACACCACCACCACCACCACCACCACCACCACCACCACCATCACCACCACTACCACCATCACCACCACCACCACCAACAACAACAACAACAGCGACAAACACAACAACAACAATAACAAGAAACCCAGACACAAAAGCCGTCAGTCATCAGTTCATAAAACAGACGAAACAAGAAAGAAAAGAAAAGAACAAACAATAAAAATCAAATCCTGTCACCCGTTTATCACCTTTCCGAGAAAACACGATTTTCCTTACAAACGATCAACATGCTTTAAAGTTTGATCTGTCTGAAACCCCGTTAGCTATCCATTTCTTCTCTAAAATTCATGACCAAATCGTTTGTAAGCCTGAACGATTGCCTTTCTGCCAGGATTCTACATTTCTGGCATATTTACACAGGACTAACAATGGCTGTGAGTGTGTGTTGGAATGTATTGAATACGATCAGTGGCTGCCGCTCTCTTTCAAGTCTGGTCTGAAAACTGCGATAGCCGCTGCCATTCATTTTGTCCGATCCTATCTAGGTTGTTTATAGCCGAGCCCACCGGAAGGGACTGGGAACCAACTGTTCAAAAGATGACATTGTAACGAGAACAATAACAAGAACAACCACACACCACACACACACACACGCGCGCGCGCGCGCACGCACGCATGCACAACACACACAACACACACACACACACACACACACACACACACACACACACACACCACACACGGTCATGGACTCTTCACTTTATACACCTGAATCGCCCCACAGCGGACACTCGTCTACAGGATACACTGGGGTCCCTGGAATATTCAAAGTCTTGTCTCAGTTGACATGTGTTTGATCATTTGTGTCTGTTATTGGAAAGGCCCCGTATGAGCCTGCCGCAATCTCTAGGAGTCTTCGAAGAGTTGGTATGAGATTATTGCCAGATATTTTTGTTGGTGTTGTTTCTTGCTCTTCGTTTAAATCTGGATGTGCGGCTACTTCATCTTTTGTTCAGCTCTGAAAGATGACCTATGGTCTAGTGGCTTTGCTCTTGTTTATTGAGGTGATTTTTTCACATTTCTTATCATATAAGTCCGACCAAGCTGTAGTCCAGTTCTTATCGTTACCTTGCCTGCCAGTTTGTGTTTGCTCTCTCATTTCCTTGAACACCTGCATGTCCAATGAGCCTCTCCAGTAAAAGAATGCGCGTTACTTTTATGCCAAACAGGGCTTCCCATTCCAATCTACACTTTTTGAAATAGGATCATGGAGTCAGTCAGTTTAATGGCTTGTTGAGTTCTTAACTCATAGAAATGACAATGAAGGGATAGGCTCAGGGGTCCCATTCGAACTCGTAAGAAAGTTTGCTATGTTCGCCAAAAACAAACACAGTTGACAGCAATCAATACGACGTGTTTATTCAGGCCGTTGGCAACAGCTCGATATGATAAAATGTTCATAAGATGAATAAATGTGTAATGATTAAAATTCGGATGTCTTTCGTTGACACAAAGTGCACGTGTTGTCATGCAGAGTCTTAAAACTTGATATTTACAACTAGACCCAGATTTTGAGAGACACCCTTCAGGATTTTTTCTATGCGGTGAGTCTCCGTTTATTCTGTTTTTCTGTGAAGGAAAAAAGCCAGGCCGTACTGTGTAATTAGCTGAAACATCTGTAGCTGGAGGGGGGGGGGGATACTATCTTCTGGCGTGAGGGAGCCGCGTCATTGCCTCTTGATGATTTGTTCGGAGGATTCATAAAACCATTATTGTTTCTAAAATACATGTGGTGAAATACAATAAAACAAATCGCAAGAGCTGTGTTTGGGCGCCTGTCTCAAATAAGATTCAACAAATTCATTCAGTTTTTTATATTAAGAGATGAATGTTATTCAAATTTAACATTAAGTATTAAAATCTATGCAAGGTCTATTCATATTCAATGTTAAGTGTTTCTTCCAGTCCTAAAGAAGACCTGAAGTTTGGAAGCTCGGCATGAAACAATTCTGTTTAACAGTGTGCTATTATTCTTTCAAATCTAATATTTTTTAAGCATGCTAGATTACAAGACAGTGACTTTCAGAATATTGCACTTCGTTCCGCTCTTTTGGAATATGGCATTTTTTTTTTATCAAATTCGTTTGAATAATGCCATTCAGCAATTTATTGATATCGAAATCTTCTCATGTATAATAGGCGTTCTGTCTGTCTGTCTATCTGTCTTCTGTCTGTCTGTCTGTCTGTCTGTCTGTCTGTCTGTCTGTCTGTCTGCTGTTCAGTTCCTTAAACAAATAAACAGTTTTCATCTGCTCTCTTCCAAATCTCGCATGATGACATACCACACCATGCAGATTAAAAGACATTCACTTTGTGCCAGACAGTCACATTCTTAGCCACAAAAATAGCGAAGCAATGCGTTGTCAGGAATTGAACCTGGTCAAAGGAAAACAACTGTGATCACGCCCATGAGAAAGGCAACCCCTCTCCATGGAGAAAAAGGGCAGAATAAAAGAAAGGGAGGTGGGGGGAGGGGGGGGGTCGTACGAGAAAAGGATGAAGTAGACTTAGATGGGGACGGGAGGTAACAAATACAGCAGATAGTCTATCATATCTCTGTTATTTGATGTCTATCATATCTCTGTTCATTAGATAGTCTATCATATCTCTGTTCATTTAGATAGTCTATCATATCTCTGTTCTTTGGATAGTCTATCATATCTCTGTTCATTTAGATAGTCTATCATATCTCTGTTCATTTAGATAGTCTATCAATCTGTTCATTTGATAGTCTATCATATCTCTGTTCATTTGATAGTCTATCATATCTCTGTTCATTTGGATAGTCTATCATATCTCTGTTCATTTAGATAGTCATGCATATCTCGTTCATTTGGATAGTCTATATATCTCTGTTCATTTGATAGTCTATCATATCTCTGTTCATTTGAGATAGTCTATCATAATCTCTGTTCGTTTGGATAGTCTATCATATCTCTGTTCATTTGATAGTCTATCATATCTCTGTTCATTTGATAGTCTATCATATCTCTGTTCATTTGATAGTCTATCATATCTCTGTTCATTTAGATATCTATCATATCTCTGTTCATTTAGATAGTCTATCATATCTCTGTTCATTTGATAGTCTATCATATCTCTGTTCATTTGATAGTCTATCATATCTCTGTTCATTTAGGATAGTCTATCATATCTCTGTTCATTTGGATAGTCTATCATATCTCTGTTCATTTGGATAGTCTATCATATCTCTGTTCATTTAGATAGTCATCAGTCTTTTATATCTCTATCTTCATTTGGATAGTCTATCATATCTCTGTTCATATCTCTGTTCATTTAGATAGTCTATCATATCTCTGTTCATTTGGATAGTCTATCATATCTCTGTCATTTGGATAGTCTATCATATCTCTGTTCATTTGGATAGTCTATCATATCTCTGTTCATTTGATAGTCTATCATATCTCTGTTCATTTGGATAGTCTATCATATCTCTGTTCATTTGGATAGTCTATCATATCTCTGTTCATTTGGATAGTCTATCATATCTCTGTTCATTTAGATAGTCTATCATATCTCTGTTCATTTGGATAGTCTATCATATCTCTGTTCATTTGGATAGTCTATCATATCTCTGTTCATTTGGATAGTCTATCATATCTCTGTTCATGTAGATAGTCTATCGTCTAATCATATCTCTGTTCATTTGGATAGTCTATCATATCTCTGTTCATTTGGATAGTCTATCATATCTCTGTTCATTAGATAGTCTATCATATCTCTGTTCATTTAGATAGTCTATCATATCTCTGTTCATTTGGATAGTCTATCATATCTCTGTTCATTTAGGATAGTCTATCATATCTCTGTTCATTTGGATAGTCTATCATATCTCTGTTCATTTAGAAAGTCTATCAATCTCTGTCATTTAGATAGTCTATCAATCTTGTTCATTTGATGTCTACATATCTCTGTTCATTTGATAGTCTGTTAATCTTGTTCAGTAAACTTAAACATTGCTTTTGGGTTGCTTTGAATGTGAAATCTTGGCTCTGTAATGTGCAAAAAGAGTACTATAAATTTGTGACTTGCCAAATCAAAATCGCAATTTCAAAATGTTTGCCTCTTGTAATCAGTCTCCAATCATCAGCAACTGATCACTGACAGTAAACGTGTTGTTGTTGACCAGTTTGATGATTGTTAAGAAGAAACCTTGTTTCTTTTGTTATTTACCGTGCAAAATGTAACATTACTGCAATGAATACAGGCGTTTCACGCATGTGTTGCAGGTGTTGAGATCTCAATTTCAGTCGTTGGGACTTACAAAAATGATGTTTAAAGAACACTCAATGTGTTAGATATCACAACAGTTGAAAATCGATTTTCAACTTTCTTTTTCCAATGTCTTTGTCCAACTTTGGAAGATGTGTTGATTTGTTTTCATTTGATTTTTGTGCACTTCTAATCGTTTAATCATTTTTCGTCAAAAATTTGTTTTTCTCAGCGTCAACGATCTTTCTTGTCGACACCCATGACAGTGCTCAAAGTGTTCTGCTTGTAGTTAGAATTTATTTGCCACGTGTGTCAGAGTGAGCGATAATCTAGACCCGAATAAAAAGAAAAACATTTTGTGTTAAAGTCAAAACACATCCTGTCTTGTGTTGCTAAATGTGAGTGAATGGCATGTTTTGACAAAACTTTGAAGAGTAAGAATTTTTAGTAATGGAAATCTAGGTCAACCATATATGCATGTATGTGCATCAGCAGTTCTTTTCTTTTTATGTTGTTTAGGCAATATGTGCTTCGAATTACCATAGAAAGAATACATGTAAATCAAGACAAAGTTATGCTGTGTGTGATTTTTACTATTCAGATTTTTTCATACCACCCTTCCCATCTGCGATAAAGAGTGTACGTAGGTGTGTGTGTGTGTGTGTGTGTGTGTGTGTGTGTGTGTGTTGTGTGTGTGTGTGTGTGTGTGGGTGTGTGTGTGTGTGTGTGTGTGTGTGTGTGTGTGCGTGTGTGTGTGTGAGTGTGTTGTGTGTGAGTGTGTGTGTGTGTGGTGTGTGTGTGTGTGGTGTGTGTGTGTGTGTGTGTGTGTGTGTGTGTGTGTGTGTGTGTGTGTGTGTGTGTGTGTGTGTGTATGCGTGTGTGTGTGTGTGTGCGCGCGTGCGTGCGTGCGTGTCTGTGTGTGTGTGTGTGTGTGTGTGTGTGTGTGTGTGTGTGTGTGTGTGTGTGTGTGTGTGTGTGTGTGAGAGAGAGAAAATATTTTGTAACGTCATCAATACACTGGGTTACTCATGAATTCATACATCAAGTGTATAAATAACGTAGGAAAAGCCGTGCATGACTCTGAGTCACTGTATAAAGTCACAGCACTGTAATGTAAAAGAAAAGCCATGCATGACTCAGTCACGTTATAAAGTCACAGCACTGTACATGTGAAAGAAACGACATGCATGACTCTGAGTCACTTTATAAAGTCACAGCACTGTACATGTAAAAGAAAAGCCATGCATGACTCTGAGTCGCTTTATAAAGTCACTGTACTGTACATGTGAAAGAAAAGCCGCCAAATCTCCCTAGAACGACTCATGAGAGTTTCTTTGGCCTCCAACAATGTTTATAAATCTAGCCCATCCTTCTCTGAGAATATTGAAACGTTTTGTAGTATGAATCTAAGTAAAAACTGAATAAAGCAAGAGGAGTTACTTACCTATTTGAATCACATGCAATGAATGTTTATCACAATTGTAATTATTTTAGATATGAGATGTCAGTTCCGTTGATTTTTAGCTTTGTTTGTTGTTTTGAGACAGTACACCAAAAGCTACAGTTCTTAAACATGTATCCATTTTCCCTTAAGTTTCATTTGATAGAAAACATCATCCTAAGACTGACATGACGGAAAAGACTAATGCAGGCACATGACCACAGATTTACACACACACACACGCGCGCGCGCACACACACACACACACACACACACACACACACACACACACACACACACACACACACAAATGTGCGTGTAGGCTGCCTCTCTCTCTCTCTCTCTCTCTCTCTCTCTCTCTCTCTCTCTCTCTCTCTCTTCTCATAGTTAACCTGCATACACATCCAACTTTCTTTTATTCCTTCTTCTTTTCATTCATTCTTTCGCTCTTTTTTTTCTCCCTGTGTTTTTTCTTTCATTCCTTTTTTATCTTATTCATTTTTTTTCAGGATTGACATTCTTTCTTTTCTTATTCGTCCGTTTCGTTCTTTTATTCTGTAGGTGTTTCTGTGTTGTATATCTCTCCATATGTTATCGGTGTGTGTGTGTGTGTGTGTGTGTTGTGTGTGTGTGTGTGTGTGTGTGTGTGTGTGTGTTGTGTGCGCGCGCGCAATGTGTGTGTATGAGAGAGAGGGGGGGAGAGAGAGAATGAATGAATGAATGATTGTGTTAAGCTTAACAAGCCCATTCACAAGATTGGGAGACGATGGGGGTGGGGGACTGTACAGACACAAAAATGAGAAATAAACATTAATACAGTACAAGAAAGTGCATCACGATTGGATCCCAGATCACGGAATTGTATAGACCGTTAAATACAATGATAACACAGGTAACTGTCAATTGGATTTTCCAGATGTTCATCAGTTACAACAGTGCAATAATCACGAAGGATTGTCAGGATTTCGGTTTTCCACCTCTTTGCTGCGTGTATTGCTGCCTTTCACCTCTTCTTGCAGTTCCGACAGGCGATCATTCATGTTCCTTGCTGTTTCTTCCAAGCACGCCATTAGGTCTGAGATTGTGACGTTTTCTGCATGGGGTGTCTCTGTCGTAACACCAGTGGTATCTGCATAATCACTACTACTGTCTGTATCACACTGATTTGTTGCTGCAACAAATGTTTGAATTACTTGTTGCGTAGATTCAGCTACAGACGAATCATTTTCACAAAATGCACCACAGTCATCATCATCGTCTTCGTTAACACATAGCTTTTTAACATCTGTGTCAGATAGCAGGTCTAAATTGGAAATTACTGTCACTGATTCACTGTTGGCGTCGCACGGTGCCATGTCGATGTGTAGTGTTCCGTGGTGGGACATCGAACTCGGTGCAGGCAGAGGCACAGAACAAGGGGGTTGGTGTAAAGGCTGAAAAGTGTTAGCACTGGAGACACCACGGTTGTTGTCGCTTCTGTCGCCATTATACATTAGATTTGGTGGAGTCGGCAGGAACAGACCAGACGGGGAAGATGCAGCTTCACTTGCCCTTCGCTTGCGATGCTCTTCAGCCCTTCTCCTGTCCCTGTTGACCTGCGACGGACCTTACTCCTGAACATCGCACTGTGAGCTGGGGGTCGCGTGCCAGGGGAACGGTCGGACATTGTTGTCAGCCTAAGAATCACCACGTATCACTGCCTTCGATTTTGAACGATGACCAAGTCATGTCGCGCAGCGCGGCGTTCAGCATATTTTCTAAATTTGCGGGGAGACCTTCAACGGGCGTTTTACACGCTTTCTTGTGAAAACGAGCAAAATTTTATCGAAGCTGTGAAAAGGTTCGTCTTGCTGGCAACCAGACAAGGGAAGTCACTCAGAGAGAGAGAGAGAGAGAGAGAGAGAGAGAGAGATTTGGCCGTGTAGTCTGTAATTTTTTTATGGAATCAAGGATGAAGCAAATCACAGAATGTTCACAACTCACGTGCGTGTTGACTGTGAAAAAAAGAGATGTTTTAAGCAAACCAATGAGTGACATTTGAGAGGGGAGGAAGGAGGGGGAGATGTTGAGGAGAAAGACGTTAAAGAAGGGAGGTCATGACGTATTATCATTTTCATGACTATATACTTCACTAAATTTTAAGAGAATGAGAGACACAGACAGACAGACAGACAGAAAGAAAGACAGACAGACAGACAGATAGACAGACAGACGCAGAGACAGAGAGACAGAGACAAAGAGACAGAAACAAAGACAAGAGAGAGAGGGGGGGGGGGGGTGAGCAAGAAAAGGCAGCGGGAAAGAGGAAAAGCGAAAGGAAAGCAAACGAAACAGAAAAAGAAATAAGTGAGAACCCCACTCCTCCTCCCCCCGCCCCGCTACTCCCCCACTTTATTCCCCCTTCCATTCCGAAACAAACAAAAAAAGTAATAAGCAGGAAAGGAAAGAGGAGAGAGGGAGGAAGAAAAAAATAATCATGAAGGAAAAGAGCTGAAGGAAGAGAGGGAAAAAGAGAGAAAGGAGCACAGAGAGAGAGAGAGGGAGGGACGGACGGACGGACGGACGGACGGACAAAGACATAGACAGACAGACAGGCATGCAGAAGAGAGACAGATTGACAGACAGACAGACAGAGATGGTGGCAGACAAACAGACAGGGAAGAAGACAGACAGACACACAGACAGACAGCGCCAGAGACAGAAGACAGAGACACAGACAGACAGGCAGAGACAGAAGACAGAGACAGAAAGATACAGACAGGCAGACAGAGAGAGAGAGAAAGAAAGATAGAAGGAGGAATGAAGAGGGGGGAGACAGAAGAAGACAGACAAGTGAGAGGAGAAGGAGGAGGAGAAAAAGGAAGAAGGAGAAATGGAGAAGGTGGAGGTGGAGGAGAAGAAAGAGGAGGAGAAGGTGAAGGAGAAAGAAAGGAGGAAGGAGGAAGAAGAACACAAAAACAAGAAGAAGAAGAACAGGAAGAAGAAGAACAAACAAGAACAGAAGAAAGGTCTATTTTAATTGAATGAATGATTTGTTGCACTTGAAACATTTATCTTTTTCTCTATCGTATTATTCTTTCGTTTGTATTCATGTGTGTGCGTGCATACAGGAGAGAATGCCTTTTGTGTGTGAATTGTGTATGTGTGTGTGTGTGTGTGCGCGCGGGGGCTGGCGCGCGCGTGTGTGTGTGTGTGTGTGTGTGTGTGTGTGTGTGTGTGTGTGTGTGTGTGTTGTGCGTGCATGCTGTGTATGTACGTGTGTGTGTGTGTGTGTGTGTGTGTGTGTGTGTGTGTGTGTGTGTGTGTGTGTGTGTTGTGTGTGTGGTGTACGTCGTGCTGTCGACCATTTTAATGGGAACTGTCAATGGCTGCGCGTGCTATTGGTCTTCCCTCCAAAGAGGAATGTTCGCTCACATTAGCTCCACGATTAATCAATTCTTTTTATCGGCAGACGGAGGGAAGGTATGCGGCATGGGTGGGGCGAGGGGGGGGGGGAGGCTTAGAATGTTGATGTCCTGCATATGTGAGTCAGAAAAGGCACCTCTGAACAACGCTCAAAAAAAAGTACATCAGCAGGGCAGAGTCTCCTTCGGTGAGCTGTCCAATGGCAACCCAATAATGATAGCTCCTGGTGCGTTGCTGGCGGTGGGTATACAACAGGACGCCTGGGTGTGGGTGTCAGCACAGAATGCGGCATGAAAGCCAGGAGATAACTCACTGAGACTACATAGAAAGACTTAACGTCGTAGAATACTTGTACTTCAAGATATTCGACCACAACACTTGAAGTCACAAAATCCTTACACTTCAATACATGCATTCTTTGGGTTTAAAGTTGTGTAATAACTTGCATGTCATGACAACCAAAGACTTTTTTTTTAATAGAAAACTTGCACTTCAGGATCACAAATACAGTGTTTAAAGTCTTTTAGTAACTGCATTTTAAGATATACAGCCATTGTATTTATATAGCAAAAAGATCTTGAACTTCGTGAGATAAGTTAAAGCACTCACAGTCGTTCAATGCGTGCCCTGTAAAGCGTACAGTCATTTCACTGAATGTTGTATGATAGCTGCACTTAAAGGCATACCACCGCAGCACGTAAGTCACATACCGTTCGCGTTTCAAGATAACAATTCAGTTACGTCAAGTTACACAATGTTTCCGCTCCTAGACACGCAGTCAGACACTCAAAGCATACGATGCTTGCGGTTCATACAGTCATCGTCCTTACATTGCCATGATAAATGTAGTTCAAGACACACGGTCATAGTATTAAAGTATTGATTTCATTGTGTTTCAAGAATTGTGCTTCAGGACAAACGTCATGATACCTTGAGCACTGTAACACTGTGCCTCCAGATGCATGGTATTTAAAGTGTACTAACAATATTGTGCTTCAAAACACATTCGATGACACTTCAATTGCTATACTAATTGTACTCAAGACGCTCAGCTGCATACTTCAAAAACTATAATAATTGTTAAGTTTCAAAAAGAGTGACTGAGGGCGGAAAATGAAGCAAAATTTAGAAAGAGAGGGGTTAGTTACCGCCAAGGAATAGAAAACAAAGTACAGGACAAGACACTATGCCTTTCGACCTCTTGGATCTTCTTAGGCAAAAACAAATGACTTTAGGACAGTGAAAACGAAGAACGAGAAACCACTTATCTTCTCGTGTTCGCCGCACGACCAAAATGGCCGCCGGACGGAAAGAGGCCACCCAGGAGGGGATCATGGTAGGAGAAATAGTGAGGGGGGAAGGGGAAGTGGGGGGGGAGGGGGAGGGAGGGGGTGTGAAACAATGGATTGTAGCTTGTTATGTAGAATAGTATGATATATTAGTGGCAGTAGTGATTATGGTGGATTGAAAAGTTGTGCTTAGTGGGGCAAAAAAAAAAAACACATTTTTTTTTGCCCCACTAAGCACTATTATTAATCCACCATTATCACTACCGTCACTAATATATCATCACTATTCTACATAACAAGCTACAAACCCCATTGTTTCACACCCCCTCCCTCCCCCCTCCCCTCCCCCCCCCCCCCCCCCCCCCCCCCCCCCCCCCTCCTCTCACTGTTTCCTCTCCCACGATCCCCTCATGGGTGGCCTCGTTTCCGTCCGGCGGCCATTTTGGTCGTGCGACTAACATGAGAAGAAAAGTGGTTTCTCATTCGTTTTCACTGTTCTAAATGTTATTTGTTTTCGCCCTGAAGAAGACCCAAGAGGTCGAAATGCATCGTGTCTTGTCCTGTACTTTGTTTGTCTATGTCCTTGGCGGTAGCTAACCCCCTCTCTTTCTAAATTCTTATAATAGTTGTGCTTCAAGATACATACTCATGGTATTTAAAGTACTATAACCTTGTGATTAAAGCCCGGCTAATCCCCCTTTGTGTTGAAAATCGCTGGGAACGCTTCAGCTTTCATTGTTACGCACGCACGCACGCACGCACGCGCGCTTACACATGCGCGCGCGCGCACGCACACACACACACACACACACACACACACACACACACACACAACACACACACACACACACACACACACATCGCCAATCCGACCCTCTGATGTCATCTTTGTTCAACCATAAATATTGTGACGACACTCTTTTTTATTACTTGTTTACATTTTATCATTTTTTAAACTGTTTCGCTAGCTGCTTTTACTTCATCCTCCTCTACCCGTATTGACTGATGCGCTGATGCAAATGTATGATCAGCTTTGATATAATTCAGTTCAATTTGGCTCCAAAAAAAATTAATTTTCGGAAAATTCTCCAGAGAGAGTTGGAAACTTTTTTTGTTGTTGTTAAGGATGTTAGTCGTGTGGGGGGAGGGGGGAGGGGTTGGGTGGAGGGGGGTGTATGGGCGTGTGTGTTTAGTGTGCGTGTGTGTGTGTGTGTGTGTGTGTGTGTGTGTGTGTGTGTGTGTGTGTGTTGTGTGTGTGTACGCGTGCGTGTGTGCATGCGTGCGTGTCAGTGTGCGTGCGCGCGCTAAGCATTTTTCGAAGTGTAGCGGGAAGTTTTTTCTTTATATCGCTTTCTTCCACCTTCCGTTTCTGGCATTTACTCGCCCCTTTGGGAGTCGGTTGGATTGTGTTGTTCTCACCATGATGTGGAGAATACCACACACTTGAAGGTGGTCGTTGGATTGTGTTGTTCTCACCGTGATGGGAAGAATACCACACCATTGAACGTGGTGTTCTGTGTTCTATACCGTGATGTGGAGAATACCACACCATTGAAGGTGGTCGTTGGATTGTGTTGGTCTCACCGTGATGTGGAGAATACCACACCATTGTAGGTGGTGTTCTGTGAGCAAACCGTCACAATCGACACCAGCCATGTCTATGGAGGTGTTCCAGGAGACTAAAGTCGATTCCAGAGAGACAATATGTAAATGATTCTGATCACAAAGCAGAGCTCAACGATTCCCACATTGTCAGTGAAGGATTTAATACTGACTCTTTAGCATCCTCTTTTTCTATTACATCTCCGCCCTGCCTCCTCACCCTTTTCTTGGTTCTGTTGAAATCCCAGTCAAGTCATTTTCATAGCGATGCTTTGATCTGATATACTCCCAGTTACTTACTATTTTCAGTGTGTGTGTGTGTGTGTGTGTGTGTGTGTGTGTGCGTGTGTGTGCGTGCGTGCGTGCGTGCGCGCGCGCGCGCGCGCGCGCGGTGTGTGTGTGTGTGTTGTGTGTGTGTGTGTGTGTGTGTGTGTGTGTGTGTGTGTGTGCTTCTCGTCCTGCCTGAAGAAGACCAACACATTAAGGTTCATTACGGTAGTGTTTGTTGTGTCCATTAGACGGCTCAATATTTCAACATTTACTGTCATGTCCGCCCCATTCCCCGCCTTTCCGCTCCTCCAGTTCCTAATGATAGGAAATATACAGAGTTACTCTTTGGAGGGCAAGTCCTTCCGCTCCTCCAGTTCCTAATGATAGGAAATATGCAGAGTTACTCTTTGGAAGGGCAAGTCCTTCCGCTCCTCCAGTTCCTAATGATAGGAAATATACAGAGTTACTCTTTGGAAGGGCAAGTCCTTCCGCTCCTCCAGCTCCTAATGATAGGAAATATACAGAGTTACTCTTTGGAAGGGCAAGTCCTTCCGCTCCTCCAGCTCCTAATGATAGGAAATATACAGAGTTACTCTTTGGAAGGGCAAGTCCTTCCGCTCCTCCAGTTCCTAATGATAGGAAATATGCAGAGTTACTCTTTGGAAGGGCAAGTCCTTCCGCTCCTCCAGTTCCTAATGATAGGAAATATACAGAGTTACTCTTTGGAAGGGCAAGTCCTTCCGCTCCTCCAGTTCCTAATGATAGGAAATATACAGAGTTACTCTTTGGAAGGGCAAGTCCTTCCGCTCCTCCAGTTCCTAATGATAGGAAATATACAGAGTTACTCTTTGGAAGGGCAAGTCCTTCCGCTCCTCCAGTTCCTAATGATAGGAAATATGCAGAGTTACTCTTTGGAAGGGCAAGTCCTTCCGCTCCTCCAGTTCCTAATGATAGGAAATATGCAGAGTTACTCTTTGGAAGGGCAAGTCCTTCCGCTCCTCCAGTTCCTAATGATAGGAAATATACAGAGTTACTCTTTGGAAGGGCAAGTCCTTCCGCTCCTCCAGCTCCTAATGATAGGAAATATACAGAGTTACTCTTTGGAAGGGCAAGTCCTTCCGCTCCTCCAGTTCCTAATGATAGGAAATATGCAGAGTTACTCTTTGGAAGGGCAAGTCCTTCCGCTCCTCCAGCTCCTAATGATAGGAAATATGCAGAGTTACTCTTTGGAAGGGCAAGTCCTTCCGCTCCTCCAGCTCCTAATGATAGGAAATATACAGAGTTACTCTTTGGAAGGGCAAGTCCTTCCGCTCCTCCAGTTCCTAATGATAGGAAATATGCAGAGTTACTCTTTGGAAGGGCAAGTCCTTCCGCTCCTCCAGTTCCTAATGATAGGAAATATGCAGAGTTACTCTTTGGAAGGGCAAGTCCTTCCGCTCCTCCAGTTCCTAATGATAGGAAATATGCAGAGTTACTCTTTGGAAGGGCAAGTCCTTAAGAGCGTCTAGCCAATAAGGCATTAATTTCACATCGAAGCAGAGAATCTAAATCCGGAGATGAGGGGAAGATTGCGGTTGGAGGGAGGGGTATAGAAGCACACAGAGAGAGATCCACCCAATGTGGATGATGTTTTGGTGGTGACTGAAACAGAAACACCACCGTCGAATGGCTCTGGTATGGTGAGAGGTGAATGCTGATGGCTGTCCCTGCCAATCAGATCGGTGAGAGGTGAATGCCGATGGCTGTTCCTGCCAATCAGATCGGTGAGAGGTGAATGCCGATGGCTGTCCCTGCCAATCAGATCGCCTCATCATTTTTGGTGAAAGCAAATCTTCAAAGAGGCAGGGAACAGTAAACAGGAAATAACAAACAAGTAGGGCATGTATTCTTGCTTGTTCTGTGTGCTTTGTGTTGTCATTTCTGTGAGGTTATTTGGTGTCGTAAGCAGCATTCGTTTGGAGTTATGGACCTGTAATTATTTCATCTTGGGACCAATCGTTACCCTACTTGTTTGTTATTCATGTTTTGTGTGTGGGGTGATAAAAATATTGGCAAACATAATTTGAGAAAATTTCCATTTCGACTTTTCGCTTAGGAAGGAAACAGTTGTCTCGTTCATGTGAAAGATGGAGTGGATAATAAACGGAGGGAAGGAACAGTCTTGGCATGTTTAAACTTTTCCTGTGATTTACATCTCTTTTCCTTCTATTGATTAATATTAAGGTATGTGTTGGGTTATGTCACTGGTCGAATGCTACCAATTTCCTTGTGATTAGTAGAAGAACCGACGATGCTGACTTTGAATTGGCTGTGAAGGATTAGGATAGAGAATGAGAGAAGGGAGGTGTTTGGGGAAGATGGGGGTGTTGAAGGAATGGGAGAGGGGTGGAAGTAGAAGTCTAAAGGTGGCAAAGGTGGACTATGGCGGAAGGAGAGAACATTAAACATATCGGTAGATGGTTGCTTTAGTGAAGATTACGTTCATTTGCTTGCCCAGTATTTCAACATCTTTTTTTTCATATCACAGAGTGGTTGTCATCTCTCTTGCTTCCTATAACTCTGATAGAAAACCTTCATATTGGAAATTCAATGACAGCTGTCTCAAAAACACAGTATAAATCAGCCGGCTAAATTACGCTTTGGAGGATGTCAGCCAAGATCAAATAAACAGGAACCCACATGGTAAATGGGAACTTTGCAATAACCAAAAATAAGAGAACTGTCGAGACATATTCTATCAGCAAACAAAACCAGAGACCTGGGAAACTTAAGCAAAACCACGCTAAACTCAATCATGCAGAAAATGAGCCAGTTAAGACACTTAAAACGGAGATCTTAGCAAGGAAGTGTTTAGTCTTAAGACAGAACTAGAACCCAATGCTTTTACGACCGCGCAGGGAGCACAAACCAGATCAAGAAAGAAATTTCCAAAGAAGATGAAAGAAATAAAAACATAGAAACACCCAACGTACTAAGCATAGAAACACCCAACGTACTATACATAGAAACACCCAACGTAATAAACATAGAAACACCCAACGTACTATGCACAGAAACACCCAACGTACTTTCCTGGCTGAAAAAGGCGAAAGTGGCGAATTAAACAATGAACTACAGTCAATACAGAAAATGAAATCACAGCAAGAAAATAAGATGAAGCGCAAAAAGAACAAGAAAACATTTATAAAGACTAATAATAATGATGATAATGATAATAATAACAACAACAACAATAATACTGATGATGATAATAATGATAATAATAATAATAATAATAATAAATAATAATAATAATAGTAATAATAACGATAATAATGATGATGATGATGATGATGATGATGATAACGATAATAATAATGATGATAATGAACGAGCTGTACATGAAACAAGTGACAATTACAGTAATACATTCCTAGGCCAAGATTGCTCTCGGCCCTCTACACTGAATGAAGAAGATGAGAAAAAAAATGCTTTTGATGGAGGAATATGCGAGGCAGAAGATGAACAAGCTCTAAAGCAGCTAAACACTGGCATTGGGCTGTGATAACCCCACGACTGAAGTCTGCTAGGTATTGTCAAAAAATGTGGTCGTGAATTCTTTCAAATCTTCCTATGAACAAGGCTGTGTATCATCAACTCAACGAAAAGACATCATTGCTCTCACACATAAAGGACTAGTATTCCACAAGAAAACTTTGATAAGTGACGCTCAGTCATCCCTCCTAACACAGACAGCAAACGTCAAGCAAAAACAATGGCAACCTTTTGGCAAAATGTTATCCAAGCTTGCCAGTGAAGGCCATTGTGGCTTTGTGAAAGGTGATAATATTGCCACAGTTCACAGAACAATTCACATCAATATACATTATCTACGCACACAAGTCTCCCTGCAATTTTGACAAGTAAAAAAGAGCGATTTCACCAACGGGGGAGAAAAACAAAAGAAAAAGAAAAAGACACCCCATCCCTCCACCCTCACCCATGTAGCCGCCTGCCACGTATTAAGGTAATTGAGTGGGAAAAGAAGAAGGGGGGAAAAAAATAAAGCTTCCACAGACGCATCTTCTGCACTATCAGCTGGACGAAGAAGCTTGTCTGATCAAAAAAAAAAAAAAAGAAGAAGAAGAAGAAGAAGAAGATGAAGAAGAAGAAGAAGAAGGCAAGAAAGATGGGAGGGACAAGTGACATTCTCCTGTGGGTGTAATCACTATTCAGATCTCTTTTTTTGTAATTGCATGCAGGTTTGGTTTTTTTTTAATTTTGTGATCGATAGGATAGACAGGAATAGGTTGATAGGATTAATGTTTCGATTTGGCCACCAAATGGATTGTGACAAGTCAAATTCTAGTTTGTCATCCTGAATACAGGAGACATCCACCTCTCTATCTCTCTCACTCTTCTCTCTCTCTCTCTCTCTCTCTCTCTCTGTCTCACTCACTCACTCACACACACACAGAGTCCCCACACACACACACACACACACACACACACACACACACACACACACACACACACACACACACACGCACAGAGTCACACACACACACACACACACACACACACACACACACACACATACACACACACACACACACACACACACACACCACACACACACACACACACACACACACACACAGTGTTGGGAGGGGGCGGGGGAGGTGTGCACGTGTATGTGTGGGCTATCCAACCACCAGTACGTCTAGGATCGTTGCCGTTGTATTTCTTACGTTCAAGTGGTGGCCAATACTTCACATTTACTTTTTATGCCTTAACTTCCGCCTGCAGTCATTCTACATTGCAACTGACCCTTCCGTCATCAGAATGTGTCAACGTCTTGTTTCACTCCGTGCCAAGTCGCTAGAGAGAGACAATGTTGCTTATCGCTGAGAGAGACAATGTTGCTTATAGCTAGAGAGAGACAATGTTGCTTATAGCTAGAGAGAGAGAGACAATCTTGCTTATAGCTAGAGAGAGAGACAATCTTGCTCATAGCTAGAGAGAGGCAATGTTGCTTATAGCTAGAGAGAGAGAGAGAGAGACAATGTTGCTTATAGCTAGAGAGAGACAATGTTGCTTATAGCTAGAGAGAGGCAATGTTGCTTATAGCTAGAGAGAGGCAATGTTGCTTATAGCCAGAGAGAGGCAATGTTGCTTATGGCTAGAGAGAGGCGATGTTGCTTATAGCTAGAGAGAGGAGATGTTGCGTATAGCTAGAGAGAGGCAATGTTGCTTATGGCTACGGAGAGGCAATGTTGCTTATAGCTAGAGAGAGGCAATGTTGCTTATGGCTAGAGAGAGGCAATGTTGCTTATGGCTAGAGAGAGGCAATGCTGCTTATAGCTAGAGAGAGGCAATGTTGCTTATGGCTAGAGAGAGGCAATGTTGCTTATAGTTAGAGAGAGGCAATGTTGCTTAAGGCTAGAGAGAGGCAATGTTGCTTAAGGCTAGAGAGAGGCAATGTTGCTTATGGCTAGAGAGAGGCAATGTTGCTTAAGTAGAGAGAGGCAATGTTGCTTAAGCTAGAGAGAGGCAATGTTTTAGCTAAGGAGCAATGTGCTTATGGCTAGAGAGAGGCAATGTTGCTTATAGCTAGAGAGAGGCAATGTTGCTTAAAGGCTAGAGAGAGGCAATGTTGCTTATAGCTAGAGAGAGGCAATGTTGCTTATAGCTAGAGAGAGGCAATGTTGCTATAGCTAGAGAGAAGCAATGTTGCTTTATAGAGAGCAAGCCTCAAGTAAAAAGATGTGTAGCCCTGCACCGTAAAAGGTCATATCGGGGCTGTCGCCCCACTGAAGCCAACTCTAAATAAATTATCCAAAAAAAAAGGCACATGCACACACTTCATCTAAAGGGATGTTCTATTTAAAGCAAAACAAAACACAAGAAAAGGAATTTCGTGAAAATGTTTTATCCGTAAAAAACGTAGATCAGATGAAAATTGTTGATTTCTCTCCAAAACTCAAAAATCACGTCACGTGGGACGTCTGAACAAGATTTTCATGGAGTCTGCTGTAAAGTATTTGTATCTGAGATCATGTAAGTCCCAACACTCTATAAGAATATGATTTATTCATGCAACATGGAGCTTCTTCACCTTTTCAAAAATAAGAGTGAATGTCAAAGGAGTGGCGTGTGTGCAAACGGCACAACACTTTCTGCTTTACGACTACTTGTGGGTCATAGTCAAAACAATTTCAGGTTTGGGCAATGTCATCAATATGAAAACGTCATTGCCAAAATTCCTGACATACACTGCAGGTGTATGTATCTCTCGGGCCAGGTTCACGCCACAGTATGTTATCTTATCAAAGTAAGCGAAAGTACAGCCCTATCATGCAGAATCAGATGGGAACGGAGCTCCATAGCATCATGTTGATCATCCCCATAAGCATCGATGAACATTGAACAGTCACATGTTGATCATCCCCATAAGCATCGATGAACATTAAAGTCTCATGTTGATCATCACCATAAGCATCGATGAACATTAAAGTCTCATGTTGATCGTCCCCATAAGCAACGATGAACATTAAACAGTCTCAAATTCTGTGGCCTTTCTTGCCCTGCTGTCAGGGTGACCTTCCATTCGATGTCCTTTCCACATATTATGTGCCCTCGGTGAGCTCGTGTGCAGGCCGACGGTATCGGTAACTGCATGGGGACTGTCGCTGGACGGACATGAAGAGAGACGCTTACTCATACTGGCTCCGCGACTAACCAATCACTGTCCTCAATAGGGGGCTTAGTAGATGGTGTCTACTCATACTGGCTCCAAGACTAACCAATCACTGTCCTCAATAGGGGGCTTAGTAGATGGTGTCTACTCATACTGGCTCCAAGACTAACCAACCACTGTCCTCAATAGGGGGCTTAGTAGATGGTGTCTACTCATACTGGCTCCAAGACTAACCAATCACTGTCATCAATAGGAGGGGCTTAGTAGATGGTGTCGTGCGTATGTTAGATCAGACCAGGCACCACTGAGCAACACTGGAGTGACTCGGCAGCAGTGCGGCATCTCCTCTGGTGGGTTGCCTCGTGGCGGCTCCACATTGATCGCTCCCTGTGGATTGCTGGTGCCGGGACGGCGTCAGGACAAACCAGGATGTGCTTGTGAGCAGGAAGCCAGAATGGACGGCATTCAGGTAGTGCCACTGAAGCAGCCAAGAAGATGAAGAAAAACAAAAAAGAAACAAAAAAGAAGAAAATGTCATTGCTCACCAATTCACTTTTAGACATGCCAGCTTGGGGAACCAAGTATCTGATACATATTGACTATCGATTAAACAGGGCTTCTACAACATAATGTTAACATTAACACTCTGCACTCTTCACGTTAAAAGAAAGGTGAAAAAAGCAGCAAATACAAATTGATTGAAAAATATGAAGCCACGTAAAATCATTCAATCATATCTTATGATCATCCATATCAGCTTATCTCGTCTTCATTTTTTTTAATTTCAAAGAAGGATTAGTCTTTTACAATATAATACTACAAAACACAATCTGACATGCACACACATATACACACGCATGTGCTCGCGCACGCGCGCGCGCACGCATACGCACACACACACACACACACACACACACACACACACACACACACACACACACACACACACACACACAAACTCTTATCACCACTTACGTGATAGCTGGTCAACATCTGCGGCACAGATGGCAAACATTGAAACAGCCAAGCGTGTGCTTCCAGTGCCGGAGGCCGGTATGCTCACGCTTACTGTGCCCACTTTCTACGACTTTTTGCATTTGCCGGAGACTTGTACCGAGTGCATTTGTCTGCCCGTTTGCTGCTGCTCTCGTAAGTTCACTTAATGCTTTTTGTCATCTTTTAACGTCGCGAAGAATCGCAACCAGTGCTTTCCTTTTCGAGCTGCCATGTTGACAATGCTGAAGATGGTCCGTAATATAACTCGCCACTTCAGTTTTTCGTGTATGACTTGGGGCTTGAGAGGTAAACGAAAGTGGCCTTTCGGTGATTAACATTTTGCGGCAAACAATCTCTCGAAAGGAAGCCCATGCTATAGTTACACGACATGCAGACCTCTTTTTCCTTCAATTTATTGCAAATCCTTTAAATACGGTTTAAAGTTTGAATGGATTTGAAAGTCTGTATTCTGTTTGCGTGTTCCAGTCCTCTCTTGCTAGTGGAGTCTTAGACATCAGTCTGAACTTAGGGTTTGAGATTAATTTGAGGTCAAAGGGACAGAGCATCCGCACAATTCTTTATTCTTGGCGTCCCCGGCAAGTTGACCAGCCTCCTGTATGCTTCCAATGCCCACATGACCAGAAATCCAGGCAAAAACTATGTTATGATTATCAGATTTCAGATATTTGTACATTTACCAGAAAACGAAAAAAATCAGGAGCTTGGGGTGTTTGATGTTGCACTCAACAATGTCATCCAAAGCAGAAAGTGAATAAAACCGATGCATAAAGTCTTTATGTCCAGATATGGAGACCATCTGGAGTGCCAGGAACAACGCTAAGAGATCAGCAGTATAGATGGAGCTGTCAAAGGAAATGAATTTTGAACATTTTTCAGGGGTGGCTGGGCAGTAAGCTGCAAAAGCAACTCCTTCCTCCGATATGGAACCGTCAGTAAATTTGCTGAGAAAAGATGGAAGTTTAATGCAAAGTCTGGCACCCAAACATTTTTTTTTGTAGGACCACACTTGAAAGCTATTACATTCTTTAGAATATGAGGCGAAATGAAAGTGGATCTGAATGTGTTTAGTCCGTGGTGGATAATCTGACATTTGAACAAATCACCCGAGACTCCAAGGTCAATGCCTGCGTTGTTGAAATAGGGAGAAGTACGGAAAGTCCTGAAAGCTGAACTGAATCGGGTTCCCGTTACATTTCTTTCGGAAGTTTAGGTGAAAAACACATTCAAAAACAGAGTACTATGGCTTAGAGAAGAGATTCAAACAATAGTTAAGAATAAGTAGCAGAGTGAAAGTTCCCTACTATCTGCATACAGACTGAGTTCAGGCGTGGACATCCTCCTTATCGAAATTTGCACATCTCCATCACATAACCCAAATGATCAGTCAGACCTAACCCAAACCTGTACATTCACAAATGGCAGGGGGGTTCCGGTGGACATAAATATGTCACCTGGGAGGAAATTCTGTTCCTGAGTGGCATTCTGAGCCGGGGTAGTATTCTGTGCTGCAACAGCTGCCTTGTCCCGATGTTTTCCTGGGCAGAAAAAAAAATCCGCTAGTACTCCATTCAAAGAGACTGATCTGCTTCCAGCGTAAGCAATTTTCGATTAGAGCCCCCTTTACCACACATTTCGTTTCTGCTCTGTCCATCACTTGCCGAACCTCATCAGAAGCATTGTATTTCTGCTCTGCCCATCACTGGCCGAACCTCCTCAGAAACATTTTGTATCTGCTCTGTCCATCACTGGCCGAACCTCCTCAGAAACATTTTGTATCTGCTCTGTCCATCACTGGCCGAACCTCCTCAGAAACATTTTGTATCTGCTCTGTCCATCACTGGCCGAACCTCCTCAGAAACATTTTGTATCTGCTCTGTCCATCACTGGCCGAACCTCCCCAGAAACAGTGTGTTTGTGCTCTGTCCATCACTGGTAGAACCTCCTCAGAAACAGTGTCTATGTGCTCTGTCCATCACTGGCAGAACCTCCTTCTGTTTAAAGAAGGTTGGGGGAAAAAAAGGTGCTGCCTGTTCATGAACACAAAATGAAAGAAATTCTCGCACCGACGAACATTGCATAACACCAGTTCCCGATTTAATGACTAGCATGGTAGATATAAGAATTCATTACAAAAGATAGGTGTATGTGCATTACAGCCAGACTATAAGCTGTTTGACAAACTTAAAACATCAGTGTGCTTTTCAACCTTTGTAAAGAGGAGTGAGTGAACATGTCCCCTTCATTTTCCTGGCCATGAAAAAGGCCAGTAGACTGCCTTTACAAAGCCGCTAGGAGAAGAGAAAGAGGACATGACGTCAACACGAACAGCAGTTCCTCCTTATGGCCTCTCCCCCTGGCTGAACGATGTTGTTCCAGTGTGGGCACAGCAGGGGAGGGACTGGGCAACGCGAGGAGAGACAAGGGAGCGAGAGGGGGTGGGATATGTACCGGTTGGCTCACCATCAGACTCGTCCGTCATGGCCGCCCGTAGGAGCTGTCAGACTGGATCACATCAGGGCGGAGATAACCTTTGATATCGTCACCTTAATGGCGTTACGTTTGGCGAACGACTGAGCGACAGAGAGTTCCCTTGGGAGAGAGGGAGACCCACAGACCAGGCTGACGAATGCTTGTGTTCATCACGACAAGGTATTTTCACTGATTGAAACAGCAGGGTGGACATAAATCACAGCGAGCCTGCGGGCACTTACCAAAGTGAGATGAACTTACTCCCAGTTCCTGAATACAGGGGACATCCATCTCTCTCTCTCTCTCTCTCTCTCTCTCACACACACACACACACACACACACACACACACACACACACACACACACACACACACACACACACACACACACACACACACACACACACACACACACACCTTCTGCACTACCGTCATTTACTTTGGTGCGATCTTTGCTTCACCAAAAACTGAAATAGTGTATAACTGCTTACTTAAAAGAACACAACTTGCCAGGGCTTTTTATTTTATCAAAGAATGACTTAGAAGAATTCATTCGATTCAATCAGCTCGGATTTCTTGTTTAAACTATTGAAATCATTTGGTTTTGAACGACGCATTAGCAAATAAATTACATCGTGTGTCCTTCTTAGCGATCAAGTATCCAGTTGTTTGAAATAGATCGAGGACCTAGACACATGGCTCATACTACCTAATCCAGCATACACTTCTTTTGAGGCTTTACAAAGTCGATAATGCAAATTTGTGTGGAAGAAGAAAAATAGGCAAAATTTTTAAAAAATCTCTACATAAGCATGTCCACAACGGTGGTCTTGGACGACCAGAATTAAAAACGTTTGCTCCTCCATTTAAAGTAACTTCGCGCAGCATAAAGTAAAACCACGCGCCTCAAATGAAAAACTCACACCCAGTGTTCCTCTTCTAGATGATATTGAAAAAAAATGACCTGAAATACCCTCATAATTTTGCAAATCAAGCATTTTGGACATACATTTTACTTGCATATATTAAGTTTGCTTTTAATACACGGTAAAAGATTTCTTCATGGAACTAATGTTTACCAATGATCGAATACCGGTGGAGAAAAAGACTATTTTGGGAAAAGCACAGATCAGTAGAGGAATATACCGTGTTGCTTATCCAGTGCTTTATTTATTTCACATGAACAATCCAGTTGAAAGTTCGACGTAAATAGGAATTCGTTGCCTTTTCTGACCATAAACAGCAGCAGTTAAGTACATAAGAAAAACAAAAATCACAGCTGAAAATGATAAATGTTTTAAAATATACATTTGTCTTACAGAAAGCTGACAATTTTCAGAGAGTTAAATTCATTCAATGATATGTAAGAAAGTTCGTTCAAAGTTCTGTATGAATTGGGACGCAAAACTGAATTTCAGAATGACTGGAAAACATTTTGATCAAAACTTCAGATGTAAAGGTGAAATGGTTTCAGTTATCAACAACATACATATGCCTTTGGACCAATATTGTATGGAAGAAAATTGGTCTATTGAACAGTTGTCGCTGTGATTTCTGCAACGTACTTCAGGATAGTATTGCACATGTTTCTGCAATGTGCGGTCTATTAACATTGTTGGAAAACACTTGCAGGTTTAAGGAAGGAATGAGGTCTGCTTGAATTTAATTTGCAGATAAGTGAATCAAAGCGATAAATAGATCCTGGCACTAAATATGCATGTTGATCAGTGTAGAATAGAAAACACACACACACACACACACACACACACACACACACACACACACACACGCACGCACGTACGCACGCACGCACGCACACACACACACACACACACACACACCACACACACACACACACACACACACACACACACACACACGCACGCACGCACGCACACACACACACACATCTGTCTCTGCTTGGGCCTCTTTCCATTCACGTTTTCTTCAGAATCCTTGAAATTATGCAAACAGAGAGGAAAGCATGAAATCAGACGTATCAATTAAGAGCTACAAGCTATAGGTTGTTCAGAGCCTGTTTGAGCAGATTGACATCAAGTCTCCGTGCAGCTTCTAGATTCTCTCCTAAAAGCTCTTCACGCAGACCGACATTGATATTGATCGCTGACCCCCTAAGCGGAAGAACCGTTGACTTGAAGAGGGTTTCCCGGTCCTTGGGGTACAAAAGATTCATTCTGCTTACTTCTTCAACTCTCACAGCGAGTCTGTACCCTGAGGAAGGAAATCACATACTTCAAGAAACGGGCGACTTCTCGCGAGTTATCGTTCCTGGGAGCCCCCAGACAGCGTTGAGGACGTGAAGTATGAAATGTAAATGTACCAATGGCTCGATCGATTCAGTCAGACCGAGGAAGACTTTCCATGAAAAGGTGGCTTTCTCAAGAGTGTCATAAATCATGATTGATGAACGGAAAACTGATCTCGTCGTACGGTCAAAGTAAACACAACTCAGAGAAATCTCGTTGGGTAAGCTCATAGAAAAGATTGAGACCTCTGTCGCGGTTTGACGCCTATATTATAGTAACTGTCATGTTGAGTGTCCAACTTTTTTAGCCGAATGATAGCCCTTCCCTCTGAAATTAAACCCTGCGGAAGAATATGTTTAAATTCACAAACATCACAGTCACTGAGCATCTTCCTTCGTTAGAGATGAAGTTTAGTTGGTCAGATATACAGATAACATCAGCTTTGTAACTGTTCGCTGTTGTTAAATGCTTTCCTGTTCCTGTTTGAGCTCTTCTTCAACTGACACATTCATTAACAGATTGAAGCATCCGTCTGTGGTGAATGTCCTGTAACGAAAAGAAATGTTGAAACACTGAGCTGCCAAATGAACCTAGCAAACATTTAAGTAATGAGCCACAGCCTATCAGTTTATAACAGGCAGAACAGGAGCAAACAACGGAACGAAGTTGATCATGAGGGCGAAAGTGCAGGCAAAGAATCCATCAGTCGTGAAAATAACGCTACAGGGATTTTGAAAGTAGGGGATGTGAGGAGGTAGGAGAGGAGGAGGACAGGCAGGTTCCAAAGGAAAACGTTAAAGTGTAAATATTAAATCCTTCACTGACAGCAATGGCTACTGTCGAGTTCTGCGCTGTGAACAGAGCCATGTGTCTATAAGTGAACTTTCAAACCTACAAATCTTCAGAAAGTCATCTGTTTCTCTGGGATCTTCGGTCGTGTGTAATATCTACTGGGTTTTTTTTTCAGATCATAGACTGTCTTACTGGTTGTTTCCTGGATGTCTGTCTACATCCTAAAGCTTTGGTTGTTCCAAGCAATTTTGTAAAATGTCGGCCGTGTCTTAGATCTTCGACTGTTTTGTAAATTTGGCTAGGGTCTTGGGTCTTTGGCTAGGATTTGGGTGTTAGATGTTTGGCTATGATTTAGTATTTGGGCTGTCTGGCATTTTAATCTTAGATGTGACCAAACTATGATTTAGTGCTTGAGTTGTCTGGCATTTTAATCTTAGATGTGCTGGGTTGTCTGGCATTTTAATCTTAGATGTGTTGGGTTGTCTGACATTGAAATCTTACATGTTTTGGTTTGTCTGGCATTGAAATCTTACATGTTTTGGGTTGTCTGGCATTTTAATCTTAGATGTGTTGGGTTGTCTGACATTTTAATCTTAGATGTGTTGAGTTGTCCGGCATCTTAATCTTAGATGTGTTGGGTTGTCCGGCATCTTAATCTTAGATGTGTTGGGTTGTCCGGCATCTTAATCTTAGATGTGTTGGGTTGTCCGGCATCTTAATCTTAGATGTGTTGGGTTGTCCGGCATCTTAATCTTAGATGTGTTGGGTTGTCCGGCATTTTAATCTTAGATGTGTTGGGTTGTCTGGCATTTTAATCTTAGATGTGTTGGGTTGTCTGGCATTTTAATCTTAGATGTGACCAAACTCAGAATGGCTGATGGCTGTGCTGTCTTCCCGCGTATTCTGACATCTGTTGCTTTTAAATGCTTTTATCTTTTATTTTTCTATGCAAAAATTTCTGGAGAACTCAGTTTTCAGTTTTTGTCTTGTTTTTTTTTTTCTTCTGGTGAAAAATGAACAGAATGAGTCACACCACCAGCATATTCTTGGTGTAATGCCATACGCCTGCTAGTTTTGTTCTCCTGTCGGCGTATTTTTCCAGATTTCACAGCTTTATGACACAGCACAGCGATACATATTCGAGTGGTTCAGAGTCTGGTGCATGCTATCGCACCATGGGGGTGCCGTAGGCTCTTTCAGTTTAAGTCGCATTCTTCACCTTCCGGGAATTCTGTGGAAATATTTTCCTCTTTTCTGATCTCTCTTTTTGACTCTGCGGTTTTGATTTTTGGTGTTGTCATTTGTGTTTTTCCATCTCCGTGGCTCCATCTGTCTTTCTGACTCTGCGGTTTTGATTTTTGGTGTTGTCATTTGTATTTCTCCATCTCCGTGGCTCCATCTGTCCTTCTTCTACAACGTTTGTTCACTTTTCTTCCTTCAGTTACACTGTTTAACCTGGCAGCTTTTTATTGTGATCTGACGACTAGAAGGTCAGACTGCACACACTTTCCAGAGGGAGGACCAGCTGTGCGACATACGCTATTTGCCAATGTGTTCCTGTATACGTGTATATTTGTGGCACCATTCTCTTTGACATTCATTTTCAACCTGTCCCCCTTTTAATCTGGGGTGGATAGTGAAAGGAAATGGATGAAGCCATGAGCACAACCTGGTGCCATCTATGTCACGGATGTCGGAGATTTAGCTACCGTGTAAGCTGTTGCATTTGTTGTTTTCTTCATGGCAGGGCATGTTTGTGCCTGTACGTAAAAACGGCCTTGAAAGTGCGTTGAGAGGTTGAGACTGATTAAAATATCGATTGATTAATTGATTAATTCATTCATTCATTCATAAATGAATATAAATGGAAAGGTTATTTTGAACATGATGTTTTCTAGCTTTTAATATAAACAATGGGATTTCTCAAATCCAAGACCTTAATTGGTTTTTACCATCTGCCTCTGGTGGCCGTAATGAAGAAACAGTTTTGTACAGGTCGCTCTTTGTACATCCACTTGTACCTTGTAAGATATGGAAAAGCCCCATGGAACATTCCATGTAATGTACCACTCACTATAAAGCATGTTCTCATAGCTTATTGGGTTTCACAGCACTCTCCATGAAAATCCCGTTCAGAGATGCTCCAATTACGTGCGCGCGATCATGTGTGTGTGTGTGTGTGTGTGTGTGTGTGTGTGTGTGTGTGTGTGTGTGTGTGTGTGTGTGGTGTGTGTGTGTTTCTCGGTAGATAAACACTTTTCATCTGATCTATAACTTTATGGAGGAAACATTTTCAAGCTATTTGTGATGGTCGTAAAAAATTTTATTCATTATCCTCCACCCCACACAACCCACCCCCTTTTATGTTATTTCTCTTTTTGCATAAACGATTTTGTGAGGAAAAAATGGACGAGGTGATAGCCGTTACTTCCCCCACCTTTCCACCGTCCCTCATTCCCAATCCCCCCCCCCCCCCCCCCCTCACCCGTCCCTCCTCTTTTCCCTCTCGATCGGTTGCGCTATTTTGAAGAATGGATGGAATTTTCTTCTGTTCCAGTTACTGCCCTCCCTTCTGCAAGTTCCAGACCCCCTCTTTACCATGCACGCGCAGAGCCTCGCACTGGCTTTGGCCATGACCTTGACGGTGGCAGCGTCGACAGCCGTGTTTCCGGTGATTCCACTGAGAGACATGGCGCCAGAGCATGCCTGTTACTTCATCTGTGACATCTGTATGCAGGGCGGACCGGTGAGTGTGTGTGTGTGTGTTGTGTGTGTGTGTGTGTGTGTGTGTGTGTGTGTGTGTGTGTGTGTGTGTGTGTGTGTGTGTGTGTTTATCAGTACAAGCATGGGTTAATCTGACAATACATTGGTTTCGGTTTCAGTATGTGGGTGGGTGGGTGGGTGTGTGGGGGGGTGTGACTTGGACAATGATTTTTGTTATAAAATGTATGAAACGCTACACAGAATCTTTGCCATTTACCAGCCACACTTCCAACCAGCCGGACACTTGTCATCAGCTGGGAATCCTCGCCCTTCTGCGATCAAATGAGGGCCTTCAAAAGCCTTGTCTAAAAAGAGCTCATCGTCTTCACTTTAATGCCCCCCTTCCCCTTTTCATTCACAGTTTATCCCCCCCCTCGCCCTCCCCTTTTTTCTCCCTTTGTCAACCCACTGTATGAATGACCTGGAGTTGGGGGGTGAAGCTGAGGGTGGGGGGTGGGTTCTTGGCCTGCCTGTATTTTCCCCACTTTTTAAAATGGAAAACTGTGTCATCAAACAGCACACACAAAACGCAGGGAGGGAGAAGAGGCTCAGTGAATAAGACACTGTCTAGGACGGAAAGGCCAGATTTGGTGATCCATGGTTCCATTCTTCCTTCGGTTGAGCATTTTCTCCCCAGCTCAAGCATGTCTGTCAGGATGCTGGTTTTACGGCTGAAGTTACACCAGTGAGGTTCTGTGTAGAACCTGAACGTGGCACGTGGTAAGAGGCCTCACTCTGCAACGATCAGCCAGTGAGGTTCTGCATAGAACCTGAACCTAGCACGTGATAAGAGACCTCCCAGTGAGTTTCTGCGTAGAACCTGAACCTGGCACGTGGTAAGAGACCTCACTCTGCAACGATACCTAGCACGTGGTAAGAGACCTCACTCTGCAACGATCAGCCAGTGAGGTTCTGTGTAGAGCTTGAACCTAACACATGGTAAGAGACCTCACTCTGCAGCGATCAGCCAGTGAGGTTCTGTGAAGAACCTGAACCTGGCACGTGGTAAGAGACCTCACTCTGCAACGAGCAGAGTTGTATGCAGCCAAACAAATTAAAAGGAAGTAAGACAGTGGTTTTCCTGTACTAGGAAGGCTTACTGTCCTATCAGAGTGTTCAAGTAGAAACATTCGTTGCGAAAAGAAAAGAATAAAGCGCAATGCAACACGATTTAAACGTATCACAGTAAGATACAGTATGATTCAAACAGAATAATATACAACACAGTGGACTATGACAGTATGAAATACAAAACAGTGAGATGCATTGTAATGAATTAAGATATACTGCATAATGTTAAGATACAATACAATTACATACAATAAAAACAATTGAAAACAAATGTAACTGAATAAATACAATAAAATACATTGCAATACTATCCAATGCAATGCCATGCAGTACACTACACCACAACACATTACAATGCAATACAGTTTAATGAAATACAAGATAATACTCAACATCATGATATAAAGCAAGAAAATTGAAACATAGTAAAAGACAATACAACGCAATGCAATATGATGCAAGAAGACACAATGCATTACAATACAAAGCAATATTGTTGTTTGTCCGTCGAGACGACGAAGACCATCTAGTCATCCGGGGATCGGGGGTGAGTGTGTAGATGGCTGGTCAGGCCGATCTGCGCCCGGAAACACCTATCACAATATTGACAGGGGATGGTGGCGGCAGTTGACACTGGTCTTCCTGATCATCCTGCGCTGCTCAGCTGCAGCAATTCTGTTACTTTCACAGGTTTCTGCACCTTTGCGGACAACTGATCGCCACCCGTCTCTGTCCTGGGCAGTCTGCTCCCATGCTGTGTGTGGCTGATGTTGAAGGCCTTCAGGGAAGATTTTAGGTTGTCTTTGAAACGTTTCTTCTGGCCTCCATGAGAGCAATATAGTACAGTATGATACGGTAATATAGTGCAATTCTATACGGCGCGATGAGACACAAAACAATTAAGTGCAATATAATACAAGCCAAGCCAATATGGTGCAGCACAATGCTATATGATATCATAAGATGCAGTAAGATACAATGCAATGCGATATGATATAAACTATGCAATGTGATTTTAAAAAATGCAATATGATACAACACAATACAATCAAATGCCATTCATTAATTTTATACTTGAATTATATTACTTGAATTACATTACAATAATCCTACACTATGCTAAATTACACATCTCAAAGCAAAGCAGCTCATAATACGCAACACAACAAAAACCTAGTGAACACTCGGAAGGGTATACGTAGACTTCTACGAAGGTTGGGTGAATTTTGGATCCCCAGTTTTTAATCAACCAGACTCGCAGCACGGTTTTCACAAAAATTTATCAAGTTTGTCTATGGGCAATATTCTGTCTCTTCACCAAATATCGTGAAAACCGAATCAGGAGTTTCTGCGTAAACGTGTTGATAGACAAACATATGAACCCAAAAGAAGGGGGTGAAAACGTAATCTCCTAATCGCAGTTAACAATACCATACAGCACAGCAAAACGAAAGGCAGTACAGCGCATGCGTCACTGCACATCAAAAGACAGCTCAACTCAACACTAAGTTATGCAGCGCAACTCAACTTGTAGAGCACCACAATACAGCACAAATCAGCAGAGCAATATATTTGTAATACAAGGAAAATCGAATTGGATGATCTGAGAGGTTTCAGCACAAAACGTTTTACGTTTACTCTCTCTCTCTCTCTCTCTCTCTCTCTCTCTCTCTCTCTCTCTCTCTCTCTCTCTCTCTCTCTCCTCATGGGTTTACCTTTGACTTCGTCTTTCTCCTCTGCTTTTCCTCCCCTTCTACTCCCACTGCCCCCCCCCCCCCCCACGCGCGCGCGCGCACACACACACACACACACACACACACACACATCTCTTTCACCTATCGATTTCGTCACCCACCATCCCCACGCGCCCACCCTCACAATCGATCTTTCCATGACCAGCGTTCACCCTTTCCCTACTTCCACCCCCAGCCCCGCACAGCACACACGCTGGTGAATTCAGGTCATAAACTTTTGCGCTGACAGTTGAAATTTCTTTTTGGCTCTCCGTTAAATCCTCGCCTCGCCTGGAATAGCGTTGACATTCCGTTAGGCTTCAGTTAGGGGACAAGAAATCCCACGCACCAGGTCTGTGCACAATCTTTTGCTTGCTTCTTGAGGCTCAATTGTTGAGATGTGAAATCCTCGTTTATCTGTTGTTGTTTTCTTTCTTTCTTTCTTTCTTCCTTCCTTCCTTTCTCTCTTTACCATTTTTTCCTCCTTTCATTCATCTGTCTTTCCTTTGTTTGGTTATTTTTTCAGTTTTTCATTCCTTCTTCCTTCTCTTTTTCTTTTTTATTTTTTTTCAATCTTTCTTTTGTTCGCTTGTTGGTTCATTCTTTCTCTCTTTACCCCATTTTATTTCCTTCTTTACTCCCGTCTACCTCTGCTTCAGCACGCTTTTGTTCAGCATTCGTGGTGTCGTACACAATAAATTCAGAGAATCGATGTAAGATCGTCATCTTCACTGCGGTCAAAGTAGGATGTCATGATGGTGTCTCGGCTGTCGGGTACCGCCACAGTTTTCATCAGAGGTGGCTTGAGATGTGTGTGTGTGTGAGAGAGAGAGAGAGAGAGAGAGAGAGAGAGAGAGAGAGAGAGAGAGAGAGAAGACAGACAGACAGACAGACAGACAGACAGACAGACAGACAGACAGACAGAGAAGTGGTATGGTATATCTACCTATCTATCTATCTGTCTGTCTACCTATTGAGCTGTCTATGTCATACTATTCGATTGGCTGAATTTTGTAAGTTTCTTTGCGATTGGTAGCGGACAAGACCGTGGTTCACCTACTGGGTACGATGGTATTGTGGGTTAAGGCTGGAGGGTTTTGATTTAATGCTTTTGTGTGTGTCTCAGCTTGACTTCGCATTGAAACGTTTTAAGGGGGGGGGGGGAGGTGAGTGGAGGAAGGGGAGGAAGTGTGGGATGGGAAAGGAAAAACAAGAAAAGAAAAACGGAGCAGCAGCCACAGTAAGAATCGATGAGGTTCAATCTGCAAAGCGCCAGAACCAGACCCCGCCTGTGTTTCCAAGATTCCAGGATCTTTTGGGAGGTTAGAGGAAAATAAATTTCGCTTATCTCTGATGTGTGGAAAGCAGATTCTGTTAGGTTTGTTTATCATCGGTAAATTCCTATCGTTATTTGTTGTTGTTGTTGTTGTCATCATTTTTGTTTGTTTGCTTTTGCTTTGTGCTTGTTTTTCCAATATACTGGAAGAGCTGTTTGCCCATGAGAATAATGGTGGTGACAGCATACCTTTTCAATAAGGGAATCCATTTTGTAAACGAATGTAAATAAAAAGGTTAACACCACTCATGGCGCAGTATTTTGCGGTGCTGATGCCCTGCTGGCTGGTCGTGGGTTCGATTCACATCAAAGCCATTTGTATTTTGAAGGATTAGGCTGATAACTTTCCAAATATTTTGAAACCAGCTCACTCCAGTTGATGCTGGCTATAGGTCAGCGCTACAAAAACTGTATGAACTGTGTGTAGGACATTCTCCGCAGTGTCAGCTGTGTGAAGGACGTGACATGCACTGTGTGAACTGTGTGTAGGACATTCTCCACAGTGTGAGATGTATGCAGGACGTGACATGCACTGTATGAACTGTGTGTAGGTCGTGACATGCACTGTGTGAACTGTGTGTAGGACATTCTAGGACAGTGTGAGCTGTATGCAGGACGTGACATGCACTGTGTGAACTGTGTGTAGGACATTCTAGGACAGTGTGAGCTGTGTGTAGGACGTGACATGCACTGTGTGAACTGTGTGCAGGACGTGACATGCACTGTGTGAACTGTGTGCAGGACGTGACATGCACTGTGTGAACTGTGTGCAGGACGTGACATGCACTGTGTGAACTGTGTGCAGGACGTGACATGCACTGTGTGAACTGTGTGCAGGACGTGACATGCACTGTGTGAACTGTGTGTAGGACGTGACATGCACTGTGTGAACTGTGTGTAGGTCGTGACATGCACTGTGTGAACTGTGTGTAGGACATTCTAGGACAGTGTGAGCTGTGTGCAGGACGTGACATGCACTGTGTGAGCTGTGTGCAAGACGTGACATGCACTGTGTGAACTGTGTGTAGGACGTGACATGCACTGTGTGAACTGTGTGTAGGCCGTGACATGCACTGTGTGAACTGTGTGTAGGTCGTGACATGCACTGTGTGAACTGTGTGTAGGTCGTGACATGCACTGTGTGAACTGTGTGTAGGTCGTGACATGCACTGTGTGTACTGTGTGTAGGACGTGACATGCACTGTGTGAACTGTGTGTGCAGGAGCAGGAGCTGATGGAGTGTGTCAACAATGTGTGCGGCAGGATTCAGACGGGTGCCACGTGCGGGCCTGTGCTGGACCTTGGCCTCCTGTGGCTGGGTCACCGATGTCGTCACTTCCCCCAAGTCATGCACAGCTTGGGGCATGCTGACAAGAAGCACTGAACCCCTTCATGGCGATCTCCCCACCCACCCCCACCCCCCTCCACCCATCTCTAGCCCCTCTTCACTTCTTCCACCTCACTCACTCTCCCTCCCCTCTTTCTGAGGTCTGAGTGCTAGGCTTTTTCTCGTTGTCGCCTGCTCGCGGTTTTGGAATCACTTTCTCCCGTCTCCCTCCCTCCGTCTCCTTGCTCTGTCGTATCATCTCCCTGTCCTTAAAACACTTCTCGTTTCATTCTTGTGAGATGGTTTGTGATTATTCAATGTTCCCAAGAGGACTGGCGACAGTTCAGTGTTAGGATTATCGTCTTTTCGATGTGACGGTTAGCGCCGTCTCAGAGTGAAGAATATCCATGTTTCGTTGTGAGGATTAACGGTGTGTTAATATCAGGACTGGCATTGCTTCACTGTGAGCATTAGCAATATTTCAGTCGCAGATCTACCATAATTTAGGGCATGAATTTACGACATTGCAGTAGGTTGATAAGTGCTGTTTCAATGTGAACACTTGGTTTTAAGAATTAGGATTTTCTTAAATTTGAAAGCTGGCCAGCCAACACTCTGATGTGGGGACTAACGTTAATTAATTCAATATGGATTACTAACAGTCTTTTGTTGTGGGAATTAAGTAGTAATTCCTGCAACAAAATTAGATTATAGTATTGCAGTGTGTTGATTAATTATATTGTAATATGAAGGTTAGCGAAATTTCAGATGAAGAGGGTTAACATTATTTCAGTGTGAGGTTTAATAGTTTTCCAGCATTAATGATGTATAAAGTATATTCAAGGATAGATCAGCTGTATTCCAGTCGATTGATTAATCGTGCTTTCTTGTTATAATTACGATGCTTCAGTGATGACTAGCATATTTCAATGCGAGCTTTAACAGTTTTTAGTATGGGATCAAAACGGTTTTTCACTGAGATTCAGTTTGTTTAATGTTTCAGTATGAAAAATTAAGTTTTGATTTAATGCAGATTTGACGTGGATCATTGTGATGTTCTAATATGAAAAGTAACAGTATTTTAAGTGTGAATATTGATTATTTCGATGCCAGAAACAATAATATTTCAGCGTTAGCAACATTTCAATCTGTGTATTAGCAAGAATTTGATGCAAGAGTCAACTCTTTTGTCTGTGTACTACCTGTACGCTGGAATATGCCATCTTTCAGTGTGTCTTGATTATACAGACTTTTTCTGTAGAGATATATTATGTTTCAGGTGGAATTAACGGAATGTTTCATGTGGAAACAAACAATATCTGAACAGATTGATTTGCGGTTATATGAGTATTTAGATTTTCAGTCCAGAGGTAAGCCTTGCTTTTGAGGATTTCAGACACGTGATTACCAAGTATTTCACATGGAAAATTGCTTCTAGCTCAGTATAAGAAACTGGAGTAATGCTAGTACAGTGTGTGGGTTAATTGGAACTGGTTTTTAATGTTCGTGAGCAAACTAATGACACTTTTAGCGAAGACCTGATGCTTTCAGTGTGGATTTTACAAATGGATCAAATGATTTTAAAATGGATTAAAGATTGTGTATCTAAAGTTTTGCATTATTGTTTTCTCTTTGATATGAAGATTGGTAATACTTATGATTTTTTTTTTCACTCTAAATTGCTAATTTCGATGGTGTTATTTGTTTTCTCCCTCGCTCAGTTTGTTTCTTTGTTGTTCCATTGATGATTGTAACCTCTTCCATCACCCGTCCCTCTCGTCGCGAACACCCCCGCCACCCTCCTTCATCTACAAAATCAATAAAGTCATTGAAGACACCGATACGTGTGTCCTGGTGATCTTTTTGTACCTGAGGTCTGTGTAACATGGCATTGTTTTCAGCTGAAGTATCCTGGGTTTCCCTACAACCACACAGCTCAGAGCAGTGAGCATTTCACAGCGCTTTCTTTAAGACGTGTTACTACGTGATGAAATACTCACGGCAAAATGCCAGGTTTGTTGCCGTTGTACTGTTCACTGGACTGCTCGACTGGTGTATAATCTCAACAGTAGGTCAAGTCTGCCTGCTTACGTTTTGCTGCCTTTTGCTTTTGGCGCCAGACGGATTAAGTGGCTACAGAATAAATCGATCTCAAACAAGGAGTTTGTCCTGGCAAGAGGAGAGATGGAATTTCGTCGAGTGATCTTCCGCTGAGCGGACTCTGGCGATGCTAATTTTCGCCTAGGGGGCTACTTTTAAACCTGGGGAAAATTTACCTATCTCCATAGCTCTCTCTCTCTCTCTCTCTCTCTCTCTCTCTCTCTCTCTCTCTCTCTCTCTCTCTCTCTCTCTCTCTCCTCACACACACACACACACACACACACACACACACACACACATACATATATACACACTTACACACACACACACACACACACACACACACAACACACACACACACCACACACACACATGTACACACTTGCACACACACACACACACGCACACACATGTACACACTTGCACACACACACACACACCACACACGCACACACACACACACACACACACACACACACACACACACACACACACACACACGCACACGCACGCACACACACACATCTCTAAATGAATAGCCACTACTCTTGGACTTCCAGTTTGTTTTTCCCATCCAGTCCCATACAGTAACCATGTAAAACTTTTTTTTTAATCCACTATGTAGAGGAAACAAAATTAATTCTGTCGCCCATCATGGCCATGACCGAATTGTAGGTCGGAAGGGAAATGATCAGCCCTACTGACTGAGTTCACATAATGATGTGACAGATGTTCATGAGAAACTTTAAGGTTTCAATTATCTTCAACAGTCAGATGAACAAAACCCCTCCCTTCTCCATATACCCGTGGACTAGAAATAATCCTTCGCGAAAGTGCAGTACTCGCTCGGCGTGAGTCCACCTTGCAAAAATCCACTCCTGAAAAAAGGGCCTCCCCCCCCCCCTCCCTCCCCCGGCAAAGAAGAGCCAAACTGTCCACTTCTCGTCTACTGTTGGATGGTCAAGCAAGGCAAAGTCATGGGTCAACCAGCCACGCTGTTCACTGGCTCATCATGCAAAATGCAAGAAACATATTTTGCCAGACTGGAGCTTGTCGTCAAATGAAGTTATGCGCAAAAAAAAAAAGTTTTGAAACTATTTCTTACGAAAATGTATCAGACGGGCATTGCAAGAAACACTGTGCTGCACAGTTCTTTTCCTACACAAAACGTCCATTCGTGACTCACATGTGACTTAGTCTTGACTCTTCACATGCAACATGAAACGTTTGGATGCAGTTTGATGGTGAAAAGAAGAGGAGCGGTATTTGAGCAATATGTCTTTTGCACTGTGGACTTCTCTCTCTCTCTCTCTCTCTCTCTCTCTCTCTCTCTCTCTCTCTCTCTCTCTCTCTCTCTCTCTCTCTCTCTCTCTGCTATTTTATATGTGTGTGTGTGTTGTTGTCGTCTTTGATTCTTTTGCTACTTTTGCTCCTGGTGTGTGGCGATGTGTACTTTAATAACATGATGTACTGGTCATGTGGATGACTGGTTGTCATGATGGCGATGGTGCTAATGGTGGTGGCGATAGTGATGATGATTTTTTTTTTTTGCTTCATTATTATCATTATTTATATTACTATCATCATCATCGTCGTCGTTTTTCTTGTTGTTGTTGTTGCTGTTGTCTTTTTTATTGTTGTTGTTGTTGTTGCTGCTGCTGCTATTCAGACATTCAACACCTGACTGTCATGTCAGATTCATGCTTAGATCAGACATCTGCTGAGGCTTTTCCTTCAGCCCATCTTCCAGGCTCTTTCTATTTCTATTTATCCATCTGTTTATTTATCTATTCATTCATTTATTCGTTCGCTTCTTTATCATTTAGCTGTAGCTCCTGCATCTTCTGGCCACCTGGCTTAGCTGATGTGGTGTGTCGTAAACCAGTCCTCTGGTTGTGACACTCCTTAATGAACCTGAACAAAAAAAACTGCACTGTTGTTATGACAAGGTGCTTGACGTTTCTGACCAAAGCCCTAAAGCACTTAACAATTACAGTTCCGAGACTGTTACCATCACACACATGTACATGATAGCAACATTTCAACAAAAAAGACATGCACTTTGTACTTGTACATATCGTCGTGTTTTCAAAATACTCCTATTAATGTTATACTTATCTAAAACAGCAGGTGTGGATTTCCAAATCTGAAGACAATAATGCGTTTCTTTTGTTGTTGTTGTTGTTGTTGTTGTTGTTTCTTTTTTTTTTGCGTTGTCCCATCTTCTGTGCCACCTCAGTGGCACTGCACCCACGCCGCTCATTCCGACCTCCCGTTCACAGTCACAGCCCCACCCAGCCCGCCACTTCCACGGCACGGGCAATCCACAGGGAGCAGTAATATCAAGTCGTCAAGCGGCAACGCACCGGAGGAGACACTGCACTCCTGCCGATTCACTTCGGTGGCGTTCAGTGGTACCTGTTCTGATCTAACATATGCAGGACACCATCAACCAAGCCCCTACTGACGACAATAATTGCTTAGTCGCAGAGCCGGCTTGAGCGAGCTCTCCCTCCGGAGGGCGCCACCATGTCCGTTCTACGACAGCCCCCATGAACTTGCCAATGCTGATGGTCCCGACGGAATCAAACCAAGACCATAGACATAGAGAGGTCATGGAAACTGAGGTCACCATGAGAGCAGGGCATGAAGGGACACAGAATTTGATACTTTTTTATGCTGATTGATGAGAATGAGGATGATGAAGACGTTGCTATCAATTTCCATTATGGTCTGAGACTGCATGACAAGGCTGTATTCTATTGTCTCTTTCATAATATATCCCTGCATCAACCAAGCCTAAGAGATACAGACACCTGCAGTGTTGGTCAGGAACTTTGAGCAACACTCTACTGAGTCGTCCTAGTCTTCCCAACTGAGACTGTAGCAAACTCAACTCTGGGTAGGAGCTAGTTGGGGTAGAAAAATCCCACATGGCTCTGACGGGAATCGAACCCACGACCTCCCAACCGGTGGTCCACGACACTAACCACTTCGCCACGGTTCATTTTCTCTGGAAGATGGACTGAGAACTGAGAAGGAAGAAGGTTAGGGGCAGTGATGAGAGGTGGAAGGGGGAGGTTAATAGAAAAATTTCAAATATAGTGAAAACTCATAGGTTGCGCTGCTTTTTTCAATCGTTCTTCTTGGGTGTCTCCATGCATGTCTTGCATAGTACTTTTCTTTCTATCTGCCTCACCTCCTGTGCCTTCTCGTCCACATCACCTCCACGGTCCTTTCTCTGACTCCCCAAAGACACAGAAGCACCCGGAAACTGTCTGGTCAGCCCCTCCAGACATGCCATCCCTCTCAGCTATCAGTATCACGTCATCTTGAGGCAACCCCCCATGAGAGACGCCTGACTGCCAGTCAATCACTTGCACAGTGTTCAGTGATACCTGATTGGATCCGGTCAACTCTCTCTCTCTCTCTCTCTCTCTCTCTCTCTCTCTCTCTCTCTCTCTCTCTCTGGGTGTGTGTGCATGTGTGTGTGTGTGTGTGTGTGTGTGTGTGTGTGTGTGTGTGTGTGTGTGCGCTGTACATGGTGTGTGTGTGTGTGTGTGTGTGTGTGTGTGTGTGTGTGTGTGTGTGTGTGTGTGTGTGTGTGTGAAGGAAAGTACTGAATTCATGGGACAAAGTAATCCAATAATGTGGAATGTCATTTGAGCCTATCAACAAAATGATGCGGCAGTGTCCACCATGATCTTGAGGGACAAGCTGTGAGACCCCATTCCCTCCTCCATAAGAAGAAACAAAGCGAAATTTGGGGAAACCTGCATGCCTGACTCTGCAGCCTTTGTGTCAGTTATGTGACTAGTACCAGTAATCTCTGTGGCAATGCACAATGCACTGATTCACCTCCCAGGAGAATTCTAAACGAGTACGTGGAGAGGGAAGGAAGTTTTAGTGGACAGCTGAAGAGGGCAGGTTCTCCATGCTCTGCATACGGACTGGGAACAGGAGTGGACAATTTCCTTACTAACATTTCTATATCTACATCACGTAATATAAATGATCAGTAAGACCCAACCCCAAGCCGTAAATCTGTAAATACCGGCTTTTTTTTTTTTTTTTTTTTTTTGGGGGGGGGGGGGGGGTTCATATAACTATGTGACATTGGATGAAATTCTGTAGTTGTTTGGTATTCTGTGTGGGAGTAGCATTCTGTACCGTGACAGCTGCGTTTTCTCGATGTTGTCTCCAGCAGAAAAAAACTCCCCAGTACTCCACTGAAGGATGTTGTTTTTCTTCCAACGTACGGGATTTTCAATAAAGACCCAGTGTGCTACAACTTTGTTTCTGCTCTATATATAACTGGCTGAATTTCTTCAGAAATATTTCATTGAAAGAAGATAGTTTCAGAAGAAGATCTGGTTGTTCGTAAACACAGGATTATAAAAATGTCCGCACCAAGGAATGTTACGTAATGCCGGTTTTCGACTTAATGACTGATGGAATTAATAGAAAGTTCGTAATTTAAAAAAAAGTCACGGGTAGGTGCATTACAAACGGTCTATAGGCTCAGGTTTGGAAAACGTGAAATGTAAGTGTCCCTTTTCAACCTTTGTAAAGAGGAGTGAGTGAACATGTCCCCTTCATTTTCCTGGCCATGAAAAAGGCCAGTAGACTGCCTTTACAAAGCCGCTAGGAGAAGAGAAAGAGGACATGACGTCAACACGAACAGCAGTTGGTCCTTATGGCCTCTCCCCCTGGGTGAACGATGTTGTTCCAGTGTGGGCACAGCAGAGGGACTGGGCAACGTGAGGAGAGACAAGGGAGCGGGAGGGGGTGGGATATGTACCGGTTGGCTCACCATCAGACTCGTCCGTCATGGCCGCCCGTAGGAGCTGTCAGGCTGGATCACATCAGGGCAGAGATAACCTTTGATATCGTCACCTCGATGGCGTTACGTTTGGCACGCAACTGGGTGACAGGGAGTTCCCGTAGGAGACCTGAAGACCGCAGACCAGCCTGAGACGGCTCGTTTTTTTTTTTTTTGTTTGTTTGTTTTTTTTTTTGTTTGTTTTTTTTTTTGTTTTTTTTTGTCACAACCAGTTTTTTTTTCTGTCGAAAGCACCAAGTAAGTGCTATTCCTAGCTGAGTGATCTGTTTAAATCCGGTAGTCGTTACAGTTTTTTTTTCATTGATTGAAACAGCAGGGTGCACATAGATCACCATGAGCCTGCGAGCACTAACCAAGGTAAGGTGAAGCTTGCTCCGAATTCATTTGGGATATGTGATCAGAACATTGCGTCCAATTATAAAGTATGCTAAGCGCCTTCACCTCACTCTTCAAATCACGAAATGTACGTTGTCGTTATTTTACATTCTAAAACAAAACCCTCTGCATTGGAGCAATTTGTTTGGTGTGATTTTCGTTCCACCAAAAATTGAAATACTACACAGTTGCTACAAGGACCAGAATTTACCAGGGTTCCTATTAAACGTTGATTTTCAGAAAGCATTTGATTTGATCGGCTTGCTTTATATGTTTAAAGTTTTCAACAAAGAATCTGCATATAAGTAAAAAAAAAAAATCTTTGACAAGAATTTTTTTAATTGTTTGTCCTTCTTGATGCTCAAGTATTAAGCTGGTTCAAAATGGATCGAGGATGCAGACAGCAAGATCCACTATGGTCATATCCAGATTTCATGATCCACTATGGTCATAGCCAGATTTCATGATCCACTATGGTCATATCCAGATTTCAAGATCCACTATGGTCATATCCAGATTTCATGATCCACTATGGTCATAGCCAGATTTCATGATCCACTATGGTCATAGCCAGATTTCATGATCCACTATGGTCATAGCCAGATTTCAAGATCCACTATGGTCATAGCCAGATTTCATGATCCACTATGGTCATAGCCAGATTTCATGATCCACTATGGTCATAGCCAGATTTCAAGATCCACTATGGTCATAGCCAGATTTCATGATCCACTATGGTCATAGCCAGATTTCATGATCCACTATGGTCTAAGCCAGATTTCATGATCCACTATGGTCATAGCCAGATTTCATGATCCACTATGGTCATAGCCAGATTTCATGATCCACTATGGTCATAGCCAGATTTCTGTGTCCACTTTTCTGCACGTCCTGCATTCAGGACAAACCCAAATGTAGACAAAAGTGCGATAGTTATTAACACACTGTAACATGAACATCACAAATATGCACATAATGCAGAATTTCTTATAGCAGGCTAAAAGTCATTTGAGACATTTGAGACATGTATACATATACCAGAAGTGTTTGGTCACATTTCAGATTTGCATGTGAATTTGGGGAAAACTGGCGCAGTTTAGGTTGAGAAGCTGTAAAAATATCTCAGTTCATTATGTAGACTTTTTAAGGTACAGAATAGAACCCACAAAGGTTTAAAATTCTCAAAATGTGTCTAACATATGATGTACATAATTGTGCAGATATTATATAGGAAAATTGGTAGACGTGAAGCGTCTGTTCAAGGTTTTAGTAAGAAGAGCACTAAATCCTTTAGGTAGGGTGGCGATTTTTAAATCACCTTATTTGGCAATATTTATTCACTTATGGCTCATACTACCTAATGCAGCGTACACTTCCTTTCAGACTTGTTCAGACAAATTTGTGTGGAATTACAAACATAGACATTTTTTTTAACTGCACACAAAAATGTCTGAACGGTGGTCTTGGAATACCAGAATTAACGTTTCCTTCTTCATTGAAAGTAACTTTGCTGAGCAAAAAGTAAAACCACACACCTCAAATGGAAAACTTTCACACCCAGTGTTTTTGTTCTCGACGATATTGAAAAACATGGACCAGTAATACTTCCTTCATTTCACAAATCAAACACTTTGGACATGGATTATAACTGCATAAAACATTCGTTTTTAATAAATGGTACAAATCTCCTCGTGGAGTCAGTGTTTTCCAGTGATCGAATACCAGTGGGGAATATCAGTGGCTACTTTGGGAAAAGCACAGATCAATAGAGGAATACACCGTGTAGCTCATGTATTGCTTAAAAAAGGCCAATTTATTTTACCATAACAATTCCATCGAAAGTTCAACATAAACATGAATTTCGCTATCTTTTCTTGCTGTAAAGCAGAAGTGATTAAGTGCATAAGAGAAACAAAAATCACTGTCGAAATTTAAAAATATGTTTCAATACACATTTTTATTACAAAAAGCTGACGTCAATGCTCAGCAACTTAAGACTATATAATGATACATTAAACAGTTCTTCCAAAGTTCTGTACAAATTGGGATACAAAACTAAATTTTGAGAATGACTGGAAACTTTTTAAAGCAAAACTTTAAAGTAAAAGTGAAATGGTTTCAGTTACGAACAACGTATATAGGCCTTTGGACCAATGTTCAATGAAAGAAAATTGATCAACTGAAAGTGGTCGCTATACTTTCTGTAACTTATTTCAGGATAGTATTGTACATGTTTCTGCACAGTGTGGTCTTTCAATAGTGTTGGAAAACTCTTATACGTTTAGGAAATAAATAAGTTCTGCTTGAATTTGATTGGCAGATGAGTGAGCCATAAGCGATAAACAGGTTTGGCAAGAAATACACATATTGATCCTGTCTTTCATTTCATTATATCATTTGCTAACACTATTTACATCAGTGCAGAAGAAAATAAAGAAATCTCCTAGACTGCACGTGTTACTTAGCAAGTTAAAAGAAAACAGATATAGAACAGAAGAGTATATTTTCGCAAACGTTATATAGATATATATGTATATATATATATATATATATATATATATATATATATATATGTGTGTGTGTGTGTGTGTGTGTGTGTGTGTGTGTGTGTGTGTGTGTGTGTGTGTGTGTGTGTGTATAAAGACTTCACTTTTCAAATAGTTTCCATATTATAAACTATTTGCTGACACAGACTGAGTAATGTACACACTGATTTTGTACATTGTATTATTGTCAATATATCTATAGCCCTCTTGAGTCCTTAATATGTCGCTCTGGATACGCCAAATAGAAACCATTCAGAGCCTTTCTAACCCAAGATATGTATTGCAAGCCACTCAAAACATGTATTGAAAGCCAGTTTTCATACAACTCCCAACTCACCTCTCTCACTCTATCCCCCCCTCTCTCTCTCTCTCTCTCTCTCTCACACACACACACACACACACACACACACACACACACACACACAACACACACACACCACACACACACACACACACACACACACGCCCCACACCTTCAACTCCTTGGACCATTTTCCATTCCTGATTTCTGCAGAATCCTTGAAATGATGTAAACAGAGAAGAAAGCGTTAGATCTGACGTTAGTGCATGGAATTAAGAGCTGTCAGCATGAACAACATCAGGTTCAGTTTTCAAGTTGTTCAGAGCCTGTATAAGCAGATCGACATCAAGTCTCCATTCAGCTTTTAGGTTATCTCCTACAAGCTCCTCACGCAGACCGACATTGCTGTTGATCGCTGACCCACTAAGGGAAGAGCAGTTGACTTGAAGAGGGTTTCCCGGTCCTTGGGGTACAAAAGATTCATTCTGCTTACTTCTTCAACCCTCACAGCGAGTCTGTACCCTGAGGAAGGAAATCACATACTTGAAGAAATGGGCGACTTCTCGCGAGTTTTCGTTCCTGGGGGTCCCAGACAGCGTTGAGGACGTGGAGTATGAAATGTAAATAGACCAATAGCTCGATCGATTCAGTGAGACCGAGGAAGACTTTTCCATGAAAAGGCAGCTTTCTCAAGAGTGTCATGACTTCTGAATGGAAAGCCGGTCTCATCGAATGGTCAAAGTAAACACAACTCATAGAAATCCTGTTGGGAGGGCCTACAGAAAATATCGAGACCTCTGTCACAGTTTGACGCCAGTGTTATGGTAAATGTCGCATTGAGTGTCCAAGTTTTCAGCCGAATTATAGCCCCTCCCTCTGATATTAAACCCTGCAGAAGAATATATTTATATATTTATTATTTTATTTATATAATATATATATATATATATATATATATATATATATATAAGTCACAAATGCCACAGTCATTTAGCGTCTTCCTCCCTCAGCAATATAGTTTAGCTGGTCAGCAATACAGATAACATCAGTTACGTAACTTGTGCTGTAGTTAAATGCTTTCTTGCTTGGTGATTGCTCCTACAACTTTCCCCATCTCAGAGAATCCAGATTTAAGCTCTTCTTCACTAAACAATCATCAACAGATTGAAACTACCATCTCTGGGGAACGTTCTGTAACAACAATAAATGTTGAAACACTGAGCCGCCAAATAAATGATGCAAACATTTAAGTAATGAGCCACAGCCTATCAGTTTGTATCACGTAGAACAAGAACAATCAAAATAAGTTGATAATGAGGCGAAATGTGTGATGCATTAACAAATAAATAAATGAATGAATAAAAAGTTATTTTGAACCTAATTTTTTCGAGCTGTTAATATAATGTCAGCTTCATCAAGAAGGCATCACTGCGTGCGGACTAGTCCATGTACGCTACACCACATCTGCTAAGTTTTGAGACCTCACTGCGCATGATTTTAAGGTGATGGATAAATTAAGTAATGACTAAGATGAGAGAATCGAAGAAGAGGGTCTCGTGGCTACGACTAAGCGGACGTCTGAACTAACGCATTAGCCCAACGCGCTGGTCAGACCTTGAGTACCTACCCAACATTGGTTGTGCCATTTACATCATTGTACGAATATGTAGTGAATGTAAACATGTGTGTGTATGGATGTGTGGGCACGGGCCCATGTATGTTTGCGAGCGTATGTGTGTGCATGGTGTGCGTGCTTGCGCATGCATGATTGTGTGTGTGTGTGTGTGTGTGTGTGTGTGTGTGTGTGTGTGTGTGTGTGTGTGTGTGTGTGTGCACGCACGAGTGCGCCCTTGAGTGTGTATGTGTGTGTGTGTGTGTGTGTGTGTGTGTGTGTGTGTGTGTGTGTGTGTGTGTGTGTGTGTGTGTGTGGCGCGCGCGCGCACGTGTGTGTGTATGTGTGTGTGCGTGTGTGTGCGTGTGCAGAAGTGCATGTGCATATGTGTGTTTGATTTGTGGGCTTACGTGAGCAAACGCACATATCTGCATATGTATGTGTACATATAATTATATGTTTTAAAAACATTTGATTCAGTATTCTCCCCCTCCCTTTATATATATAAATATATTTTGTAATCCCAGTTTTAAGATTTGCTTTTAATCATTATTTTAGCTGCTCCCACATGGTTGAGCACTTTTTTTTTTTAAAAAGCCGGAAAATATACTACCAGCTAGTGAAACAGCTCCACACGTCGAGCACTTTAAACCTGGCTAGCACTTTTTTTTTTAAATGGAACAGGAAAAGACAGAAACATATGGAATCAACTCATGGAGATCTCCACCAGTTATTGAAGAGATGAGGAGTTTTGAGGAAAGATTAAAAAGCATGATTTCCACCATTAAGTTTAGGAAAATAAACAACAACTTCCAAAAATCTCTGAGCAGCAATATAAAAGATATAATGCATGATAAAAGAATATCTGTCAAAGCAGACAAAACTAGTAATTTTTATAAAATGGAAGTAAAAGGTTACGAGCAGCTCCTCAGTAAAAACATTCAAAAGAACTACAAAAAAGCTGAAGAGGAAACATGTACTACCATCACAGAAGAAGAAAAGAAACTGGTGGAACGCATAGAACTAAGTGATAGGATAGAAACCACGGCAAAAAGAGAAGCATTCATAACACTCAAAGATCATAAACCTAATTTTCAAAACAACCCCTCATGTAGACTGATCAACCCCACAAAGTCTGAACTAGGAAGAGTAAGCAAGCAAATTCTAGAAAAAAAAATAGTAGCTGACGCCAAATCAAATTTTGAACTGAACCTTTGGAAAAATACTAATGAGGTGGTGCAATGGTTCCAAAAATTAAACAAACAAAACAGAACAACCTTTATCGCATTCGACATTGTGGATTTTTACCCATCCATCAATGAAGAACTGCTCAGGAAAGCTTTGGAATTTACTACCAAATATACTGAGATAACAAATTCAGAATTGGAAATTATATTCCACACAAAAAAAACTCTGTTGCATAATAAAAAGGAGCCTTACATGAAAACAACAGATTTTAATTCCACTTTTGACGTTACAATGGGTTCATATGATGGTGCAGAAACATGTGAGATAGTGGGCCTGTTACTATTGTCAAAAATGCACAAACTACTTGGGCATAAAGTTGGGCTGTACAGAGACGACGGATTGGCGGCACTGGACAATACACCTAGAGAGGTAGAGTATAAAAAGAAAGAACTATGTAAATTGTTCCAAAATCACAACTTAAAAATTACAATAGAAGCCAACAAAAAAGTAGTCAACTACTTGGATGTAACATTAGATTTAAACAAAAACCAATACAGACCATACACAAAACCCAATGATACACCATTATATGTAAATTCCATGAGTAACCACCCACCAACAATCATAAAAACTATACCACAAGGGATAAACAAAAGGTTATCCAGCCTTTCCTGCAACGAAGAAATATTCAACGATGCAGCAACAGATTACCAAGAAGCACTGTTGAAAAGTGGATACAACTACAAGTTGAAATATGAACCTGAAAGTACCAATGGAAGCAGGAAGAAAATAGAAAGAGGAAAATAACCTGGTATAACCCACCATATATGGTAGAGTGAAAACCAACATTGGCAAAGAATTCTTCAAAATATTAACAGAATCGTTCCAGAAAGACCATAAACTTTTAAAAATATTCAATAGGAACACTATCAAACTATCTTATTCTTGTATGCCAAATCTTTAAAAAAAAAAAAAAAATTGATACTTCAAACAAAAAGAAAACCAACGTTAAAAACGAGGGTGACAAACGGAAAACTTGCAATTGCACAATCAAAGAGCAATGCCCTCTGAACAACCAGTGTCTCTCTGATAACATCGTATACCAAGCCACTGTGACAACGAAAAGCGGCAAAGAGACATACATAGGGATTACAGAAAACAAATTCAAAGCTAGGTACGCCAATCACAAGCAATCTTTCAAGCATGAAAAATACAAACACCAAACAGAATTAAGTAAACATATATGGGATCTTAAGAAAACAAATACAGATTTTAGCATCACATGGAAAATAATCAGAAAAGCAGCAGCATACAATAATAGCACAAAACGATGTAATTTGTGCACAACAGAAAAGTGGATGATTCTATGCAAACCTAGTATGGCAACATTGAACACAAGAGTTGAAATCGTAGACAGTTGCAGGCACAAAAGGAAATTTTTATCAACAAGTATAAAATAGCAACCCTGATAGGACCCCTCATACAATAATACTTAATAAAGAAAGCCTTACAACCTTAACAGGGCCCCCCTTGCACAACACGTGCAACACAACACAACTGGACTACAGCTCACAATTCAAAACATATATATATATATATATGATTGAGGTCAACAGCAGGGGATTGGCACGGGATCTGAAGAGAGGAAGGACCTCGAAACAATTTTGTAAACCCAGTCCCGTCCCTTCCTCCCACCCCTATTACCTTCGCAACTGGTTGGGCTATTAAAAAGAATGGATGGAATTTCATTCTGTTCCAGTTACTGCCCTCCCTTCTGCAAGTTCCAGACCCCCTCTTTACCATACACGCGCAGAGCCTCGCACTGGCTTTGGCCATGACCTTGGCGGTGGCGGCGTCGTCAGCCGTGTTTCCGGTGATTCCACTGAGAGACATGGCTCCAGAGCACGCCTGTTACTTCATCTGTGACATCTGTATGCAGGGCGGACCGGTGAGTGTGTGTGTGTGTGTGTGTGAGAGAGAGAGAGAGAGAGAGAGAGAGAGAGAGAGAGAGAGAGAGAGGAAGAAAATAAGATAAAGTAAAGATTTTTATTCAAGAGGATAACAGATAAGCACTGATGTGCTTTTTTTTTTACATCCAGTCCTCGCCCTGAGGCAGACTACAATATGCAGTGAAATGAAATAATATATAAACAAAACAACAACAACAAAACTGAAATGAAAAAAACAATGAAACAAAAAGAAAATCAGCCATGCAATCATAATGGAACAGCAAATGAAAAGAAAAGAGAAAAGAAAAAGAATTGAGGGAGGAGAAGAGGATTGGGGTGGGGTGGGGGTGGGGGGAGAGCATAACACAGAATGATATAAAACAATGCGATAAAAACAGTACAAAACAATACATTGCAACACAATATGATGCAACGAGACACAATTCATTACAATACTACGCAATATAGTACAACACAATACGACAACATAGTACAAGGCTATACGGCGCAACGAGATATAGAAACAAAGCAAAATGACCGAGCAATGTAGCGCGGCACAACACAATGCAGTATAATGCAACACAATGCAGTGTGATATTTTACAATGTAAGAAAATGCGATGCAATGTAACACAATACAACGCAACACAACACAATGCAAGCAAATATTATCCAATAGTTTCATACTAGAACTGAATTACACTTATCCTATTCTCTGCTACATTACACATCTCAAAGCAAAGCGGCTCATGATACACAAAACTAATCCAGTGGACACTCGGAAGGATGCACGTAGACTTCTACAAAGGCGGTACGAATCCGGGATCCATTCTTTGGACCGGATCCGCAACACAGATCCGCGCACCAGAACTGATTAAGTTTGTCCTTGGCCGTATTCCATCTTACCACCAAGTTTGGTGAAAATCAGTTCAGGAGTTCCTGCGTGATCGTGCTGATAGACAGACAGACCTACCCAGCAGAAGGGGATGAAAAAGTCATCTCCCTATCAGAAGTCACAAACTACACACCACAGCAAAACGAAATGCAGAACAGCGTATGCGTCGCTGCACATCAAAACGCAGCTCACGACTAAGCAATGAAGATCAATTCGACTTGTAGAGCACCACAACACAGCACAGAATAGCAGAGCACTGTGTTTGCAATACAAGAAAAGTGATCTTCAAGGTTGCAGCACACAACGTTTTACATTTACTCTCTCTCTCTCTCTTCTCTCTCTCTCTCTGTCCTCTCTCTCTCTCTCTCTCTCTCTCTCTCTTCTCTCTCTCTCTCTCTCTCTCTCTCTCTCTCTCTCATGGGTTTTTGTTTGATTTCCTCTTTGTGCTCTGCCATCCCTCCCCTGGCACCCCCACCACTACCCTCCCCTACATCCCGCTCAACTGTCAATATCCTCACCCCCCCCCCCCCTTCCCAATCGATCTTTCATTGACCCACCTCTACCCTTCTCCTCCAACACAGCACACATCTGGATGAATTCTGATCGTAAACTTCTGTGCTGGCAGTTGAAATTTCTTTTTGGCTCTCCCTTAAATCCTCGCCTTGCCTGCTATAGAGTTGACGTTCCGTTAGGCTTCAGTTAGGGGACAAGAAATCCCACGCACCAGATCTGTGCATAATCTTTTGCTTTTTCTCTGGAACCGCGATTGTTAAAGTTGTGAAATCCTTATTTTATCTGTCAATAGTTCTCTTTCTTTCTTTCTTTCTTTCTTTTATTCATGTTTCATTCTTTCTATCTTTCTTTGTTGATTTATTTCCGTTTTTCTTTCTTTCTTTTTTCTTTTCATTTTTTTCCCTTTCTTTTCTTCTTTCTGTCTTTTGTTCGCACTTTTTCAGTCTTTCATTCTTTCTTTTTTTTTTTTTTTTTTTTTTTTTTGCAAACTTTCTTTTCTTTGCTCAGTTCGTTCTTCTGCCTTTGTTTCAACACACATGTTATTCTGCATTCGTAATATGATATGAATCATATGGAATAAAGTTAGAGTCAAAACATCATTCTATTCATTGTCCCATAGCTGTCAGTAGTAAGGAACATCAGATGTGGTTTGAGATGTGTGTGTGTGCGTGCGTGCGTGCGTGCGTGCGTGCGTGCGTGCGTGCGTGCGTGTGTGTGTGTGTGTGTGTGTGTGTGTGTGTGCGTGCGTGCCTGTGTGTGTGTGTGTGTGTGTGTGTGTGTGTGTGTGTGTGTGTGTGTGTGTGCGTGCGTGCGTATGTGTGTGTGTGCGCGTGCGTACGTGTGTGTGTATGTGTGTGTGTGTGTGTGTGTGTGTGTGTGTGTGTGTGTGTGTGTGTGTGTTAACACACTTGGGCCCTTGTGTGTGTGTGTGTGTGTGTGTGTGTGTGTGTGTGTGTGTGTGGTGGAGATGTGTGTGTGTGTGCGCGCGCGCGCGCGTACGAGTGTCTGTGTATGTGTATGAGGAATGAGGATGGGAGCAGAATAGGAGGCTGCTTGCATGCCATGTACTATAACAGCAAAAATCAAAATAAAGTAGGTAGGGGGTACGAAGTTAAACAAACAAACAAAACAAAACAGCATTCTGCATCAGCTCTGGCGCAGACAACGAATTTACATGGTTCGGTGTTGTTGTGTCTTTGATTAATTTTTCATTTGTTTTACGGGGAGCGGGAAGGGAAAATTGGGGAACAGAGAAACGGAGAGGTGTGGGGGGGTGGGGGGTGGGGGGGGGGAAGAGTGGAATAAAGGGAGGGAACTTTCCAGTCATCCTGGTTCATCTGACCATTTACGTCAAAATAATCACCATGCTCCGCTGGCTGTGCTCTGTGTGTCCAGCTCCCGCTTTGTTTTCAAGCGTGTTTATGTTTCTTCTCATACGTTTATTTGCCTTTGCAAATCAAATGATCCTTGAATCCAGCAGTGGGCCAGCACGAGAACGGGAGGATCACCTGCAGAATGTGGAGAAGACCGGTGTTCGTGTTCCGCAACACGTCCTCAGTCTTCGTCTTCTATTCAAAACGCCAGGGCTGTTCTAACGGTAATCAGTGGGTACACACGTTGCTGGAGCCCTTGACACCGGTTTGGTGATTGACTGGGCTAGAATAGGATTAGATATTCATCCTTCGATCAGTTGATTGTAGTCTGTGCGTAGCAGGACTGGTTCCCTGACAGAGACGTCAGTCCTGATGTTTTAGACGTGTTAGTAGCACAGCTCCATTAAGGCCTACCTTCCAGAGGAAATGATGAATGGACAGATGCACTCATACAGAAGATCTGCACAGTAATGTGTTGTGTGCTTTTTTTTTATTAGATGAATGAACTGACCCACTCATACGGATTATCTGCAGATTACTATGTCGTCTGCTTTTTTTTTTTTTAACTTTTTGATTATGTGAGTAGACAGACGTACTCATACGGAAAATTTACAGAGTAATGTGTTGTCTGCTTTTTTTTGTTATATGAATGGACTCATGCAGTCATACGGTAGATCTGTAGAGTAATGTATATTTTGCTTTCTTTTTCATGTGATGGACAGGCACACTCATAGTACGAAAGATCTTCAGAGTGATATGTTGTCTGCTAAAGAAGTCATAGTCGTTCTTGAGCCAGGATCATTAGCCAATTGCCAGTCAACCGGAAGAGACTTTTTACACTGATCAATCAGAAAACAGCTTCGTGTTATTGAGGGATGACTCTCTAATGTCTGCTACGGTTAACGTTCAATGTAAATCGAATAAACTCACTTTCAGCCAATCTTTCAGATCAACCGCATAATAATCTGTATAACCTAGGCAGGGGCCGGAATAGCTCAGTGGTAGAGTGCCGGACTCGTAATCTTGGTGATCCTGGGGTTGCGGGTTGGAATCTCCGTCGGGCCGTTTCGGTACGGGGGGGGGGGGGGGGGGGGGGGGGGGGGGGGTTCCCTCATAGTTAACATTGGTTCTGACTCCATTTCCCATACAGTCCTTAGAATGAAACGATAAACCGAGGTTCCGTGTGTGAACGCATGCATGTCATCTTGCACACACGTAAAATCCCATCATCAACTTTCGGAAGAGAAGGTCAGTTTGGCCGTTGGTATGGATGACACGTTACACATAGCATGCACCTTCCCCGAAGTTGGAATATGGCTGCCTTGATGGTGGGATAAAAAAAACGGTCATACACACAAACCTCAACTCCTTTTGTTGGGTAGGTGGCATTAATCCTTGCCTGTCTATACAAGGAGTGTCCCCAGGAGTATCAGCCAGCGTACGCGAAAGAAGGAAAAAGTATAATCCAGGCAGAGCAGCGATTTGCAGGCATCATTTCGCACATTCCTGTTTCAGATGCTCTGTGTTGTTTGCTGAATGTCTAATTTTAGCTCTGTGTTGTTTGCTGAATGTCTTATTTTAGCTCTGTGTTGTTTGCTGAATGTCTTATTTTAGCTCTGTGTTGTTTGCTCAATGTCTTATTTTAGCTGTGTGTTGTTTGCTGAAAGTCTTATTTTAAGTCATTTCAGCGACGCTGCAGTCTGTTTCAGTCCTGTCGTCATCGTTGTAATTACTGTTGCTAATGATCACACATAAAATGACAGTCTCTTTTGCAAACAGTCGTCGTCGTCGTCGTAGTCGTCGTCGTCGTAGTAGTAGTCATCGTCGTCGTCGTAGTCGTCGTAGTAGTGGTGGTGGTGGTGGTGGTGGTGGTGGTGGTGGTGGTGGTGGTGGCAGTGGTGGTGGTGGTAGAAGCAGTAGGAGTAGTGTGTGTGTGTGTGTTGTTGTTGTTGTTGTTGTTGCTGCTGCTGTTGCTGTTGTTGTTGTTTAAGGTTTGCGAATATTCGATGCACCGCATACTGAGAACGTGACCGGAAGTAACATTCCCCTACGCCTGTCACAACAGCCCTGTCTGCATGTTCACAAAAAGCCCAGTGATGCCTGCAGTTGGCCATTCCCCCCTACTGCGGTCCCTGATGAAGGGGAGGGGAGGGGAGAGAGAGAGAGAGAGAGAGAGAGAAGAGAGAGAGAGAGAGAGAGAGAGAGAGAGAGAGAGAGAGAGAGAGAGAATAACCACCGCTTCATCCACAAGTCAAGGAGCGTCACTGTTTCTGATGCAAGGGGAAAAAAAACGGCTGAACTTAATTAAAAAGGATTCCTTTTTTTTAATCAAAAACCGTTAACGATAACATTTTCTTATTTGTAATGAATATCTAAAGAATTTTACTTTCCAAAGAAACCCTGAATTATTCAATCTTCGTCTTTGTTTCTTTTATATTATCTATCTATCTATCTATCTATCTATCTATCTATCTATCTATCTATCTATCTATCTTTCTGTCTGTCTGTCTGTCTGTCTGTCTGTCTGTCTGTCTGCCTGTCTGTCTGTCTGTCTATCTATTTATCTATCTATTGATGTATTTAGCTAGCTAGCTACCCATCTATCTATTTATCTATCTATTTGTCGGTCTGTCAGTCAGTCTGTCTGTCTATCTGTCTGTCTTTATGTCTGTCTGTCCATCCATCTGTATATGTCATATTACCTGATTCGCTGAACTTTGTGAGCTTTCTCGTGATTGGTAGTGGACAAAACCGTAGTTCACCTGCTGGGTGGGTTGGTGTTGTGGGTTAAGGCTGGGGAGTTTTGACCTAATGCCCTCGTGGGTATTTCAGCTTGACATCGCATTATAGTTTGTCTTGAAATGCTTTCTTTCTGTAAAGGGAGAGGGAGTGGAGGAAGGAGAAGGGGTGAGGGATGGGAGAGGGAAAATAAGAAAACAGAAACAGAGCAGGAGCCACGGGAAGAATCGATAAGGTTCAATCTGCAAAGAGCCAGAACCAGACCCCGCCTGTGTTTCCAAGATTCCAGGATCCTCTGGGAGTTCAGAGGAAAATGATTTCGCCCATCGCTCATGTGTGGGAAAGCACGTTCTGTTGGATTTGTTTGTAATGGGTAAATGTCGCACGATACTTGTGAGGAAAACACATTCTTCTGCGATTTGTAAATTACTCAAACGCTCTAGAAACTACAACTCATTGAATTAGATAAATACCCAGTTGTTGTTGTTGTAGCTGTTGTTGTCGTCCAGTTGTTGTTGTAGCTGTTGTTGTCGTTGTTGTCATCGTCGTTGTCGTCGTGTGTTTGTTTCTTTACTTCCTTTCAAGTAGTCTGTACCAGATGTTTATCCATGTGAATAATGTTGGGATTGGTGAACCTTTTTTGTCGTTTCGGGCAATCAGGTATGTAAACGAATGTGAAAAGGCTAACACTACCCATGGCGCAGTGATTTTCGGCGCTGGTCGTAGGTTCGATTCCCAGCAAAGTCATTTTATATTTTGAGGGGTTTGGCTGATAAGTTTTTGAACCACTTTAAAACCAGTTCAGCATGTCTTAGCGCCTGCTTCCAGTTGATACTGGCTATAGGTCATTAGTGCTCCAACAACTGTATGAACTGTGTGTAGGACATTCTCCGCGGTGTGAGCTGTGTGCAGGACGTGACATGCACTGTGTGAACTGTATGCAGGTCGTGACATGCACTGTGTGAACTGTGTGTAGGTCGTGACATGCACTGTGTGAGCTGTGTGTAGGTCGTGACATGCACTGTGTGAACTGTGTGTAGGACATTCTCCACAGTGTGAACTGTGTGTAGGTCGTGACATGCACTGTGTGAACTGTGTGTAGGTCGTGACATGCACTGTGTGAACTGTGTGTAGGACATTCTCCACAGTGTGAACTGTGTGTAGGTCGTGACATGCACTGTGTGAACTGTGTGTAGGACATTCTCCACAGTGTCAGCTGTATGTAGGTCGTGACATGCACTGTGTGAACTGTGTGTGCAGGAGCAGGAGCTGATGGAGTGTGTCAACAAGGTGTGCGGCAGGATTCAGACGGGTGCCACGTGCGGGCCTGTGCTGGACCTTGGCCTCCTGTGGCTGGGTCACCGATGTCGTCACTTCCCCCAAGTCATGCACAGCTTGGGGCATGCTGACAAGAAGCACTGAACCCCTTCATGGCGATCTCCCCACCCACCCCCCACCCCCTCCACCCATCTCTAGCCCCTCTTCACTTCTTCCACCTCACTCACTCTCCCTCCCCTCTTTCTGAGGTCTGAGTGCTAGGCTTTTCTCGTTGTCTCCAACTCACCGTTGAATCGTTTTCTTCCGTCTCTTTCCCTCCGTCTCCTTGCTCTATCCTTACCATCTCCCCGTCTTTAAAAGACCTCGTTTTGTTCTTGTAGGATGGTTTGTGAAAATGTAATACACCCAAGAGAATTGGATTTGTTCCATGTAGGGATTAACGTCTTTTCGTCGTGGCAATTGGCGCCGTTAGAGAGTGAAGAGTATTAATGCTTCGTTGTGAGGATTATCAGCGTGTTCATATCAGGATTGGCGTTGTTTCACTGTGAGGATTAGCAATAATACAACAGCAGGATTAAGCTTGTTTTTATATTATACGATGTTTGAGTGTGTGGGCTAGAGCTGTTTGGAAGTGAGGATTTTCTTCTTTTTTTTTTTTTCTTTTTTTTTTTGTTAGCGTTATTCTAACGTGGGGACTCGCAAGCCAATATTATGATGTATGTAGCAATGATAGTTGAATGTGCACAAAGTCATTCCTGAGTGAAACTAGCCCGCTTAATTGTTGGTGTCTATTGCTTATTGCGCCCAACAGTGGCAGTGGAATACATCGATCTGAACCATGGATTTTATGCAGGCAAGGGGAAAGATGGAACTTCACCGAGTACACTTCCGCTGAGTGAACTTTCGCCGTTCTGATTTTCGCCGAAGGAGGGTTGTTTTCAACCTTGGAAAAATATACTTGTCACTAAATAGTTCTCTCTCACACACACACACACACACACACACACACACACACACACACACACCCTTTGTATCTAACTCCGAACTTGATATAGTCGGCAGAAATCCATACGGGGAAAATCCACTTGCGAAAGTGGACTCGCCCTGGTGGAGATTTGATGCGGACCTGTCCACTTCTCACTTGCTATGTGACCGTCAAGCGAGTCATCGTCACTTGTCAAGGCAGTAACGCTGTTCACTGGCTCATCATGCCAAAAGCAAGAAACATATTTCGTCAAACTGGACTTCATCGTGAAATGAATTCATGAGCGAAAACCCTTTGAAACTTTTTTTATTTTTTCACCAAATTGTGTCACACAGACGTGGCAGGAAACAGTATGATGCACGGCTGTTTCCAAACGAAATGTCTGTATGTGACTCACATGGAACATGGACCTTGCTGTTGACACGCCAAATGACACGTTACGATGCAGTTTGATGGCCAAAAAGAAGAGGACATTGATCAGATCAATATATTTCCTATGGTGGATTTGTTTTCTGTTTCATTGCTCTCTCTCTCTCTCTCTCTCTCTCTCTCTCTCTCTTTCTCTCTCTCTCTCTCTCTCTCTGTGTGTGTGTGTGTGTGTGTGTGTGTGTGTGTGTGTGTGTGTGTGTGTGCGTGTGCGTGATGTGTATGTGTGTGTGTGTGTGTGTGTGTGTGTGTGTGTGTGTGTGTGTGTGTGTGTGTGTGTGTGTGTGTGTGTGTGTGTGTGTGTGTGTGTGTGTGTGATGAGATGGGGAAATGAGGGACATATCACAAGGGACATGATCATCCAATACTCTGGACTGTCATTTGAACCCCATCAACGAAATGATGCAGCAAAGTTCACCATGTCCTTTGGGGACAAGCTGCGAGACCCCATTCCCTCCTCCATAAGAAGACACAGCGACAGTTGGGAACATCTGCGGGCCTGACTCCGCTGCCTTTGTGTCAATGATGTCACTGGAACCAAGGACCTCATGTCTTACCTGTGTGGCCATGCACAAAGCGCTGATTTGCCTCAGAGGAAAATTCTAAACGAGTTCGCGAAGGGGAAAGGACGCACACACGCACATGCACGCGCGCGCACGCACGCACGCGCACACACACACACACACACACACACACACACACACACACACACACACACACACACGCGCACACACACACACACACACACACACACACACCACACACACACACACACACACACACACACACTCGCCGACAGAGACAGAATGACAGAGACAGAGAAAGACAGACAGACAGACAGACAGAGATCTAACCAAAATGACTCAGGCCTTTTTTTTTTTTTTTTTTTTAGTTTAATCAATCGTGAATTTCTTTTCATATATCTGATCTTAAATGTGTCATGTGGTACCTTAACCCACGTGTGCCGTTTTCCTCTGGACCGGTCACTGTTTTTGGACAATGTTGACAGTCTATCATTAAACCACCTTTACATTTGGCGGGCTCTTAACTAACAGCAGACCCAGACTGAAGCTGTACGTGCTCTCTCTCTCTCTCTCTCTCTCTCTCTCTCTCTCTCTCTCTCTCTCTCTCTGAAAGCCTCCTACCACCAGCTTGTTAGTTTTTTAAAGTGCTGACCTGTTTGTAGAATTCTCCTGAGATGTAAACTCATAGAAGTCCTCGTGCGTGGCCTGAGAGACACAGACACCTGCAGTGATGGTCTGGGTACTTGAGCGACACTCTCAGAGACACGGCGTTTACACGCCCTTATCTCCCTATGCAAAGCCGGCGCAGTCGTTCTACAGTGGATCCCTTCCCACTGCAACGTACTTGGCAACGAGGTTGCAGACACTCTGGCTAAAGAGGGAGCAACAAAGAAACAGGAAGACAGGTGCACAACGCTCAAGGAAGCCAAGTCAATCATCAAAGCCAGACAGCAGAGCAAGAGGTTGCAGGAGCATCCACGATTCAATAGACATGACCCGTACCACCTACTAACAAGACCAGAGCAGGTGGCCATCTTCAGGCTGCGGACAGGTCACAACCGCTTGAACTATCATCTCTTTACCAAGTTCAGGATCGGTCAGTCAGACCAGTGCCCATGCCAGACCGGCAGTATGACAACAGCACATCTACTGCAGGATTGCCCGTTGCATGAAGCTCTGAGACAACAGATATGGACGGAGCAAACATCAGTGGAGAGGAAGCTCTACGGTGCCCTTGAGGACCTACAGCGCACGGCAGCATTCGTCAGGGGAGCTGGCGTTCCCATCTAGAGTGTTCGAAAAGAAGAAGAAGAAGAAGTAGAAGAAATGGATGAAACTTGACTGCGTGGTTCAAATGCCTGAGCGTTGGAACTGCTGTGAATCCTGACTAAACTCAGCGAGTGAATTCAAAAGAGTGATTTCCCTTTTTGTGCCCACGGCTCCTCGCAACCTCGCTGCCACACAGAGCTCTTTCAAACTCGGGCGTTGGCCCACTGCATGTAAGTATCCTAGACAGGTCTTCAGCACGGTGCGTGGGATGAACAGACAATGGCATTGAGAAAACAATCGATGCTGGGCGGTTGGCTTCCAACATTTCAAAAATAACTGGATGTGTGAATGGACTGTGAACTGAACGAAGCTGCCCGATGATGTGAACAACATTTTTAAAACAGAATCCAGGCTTGACGTCTTTGGGGAGAACTTAGTCCACTTCCAGTAAAATCATATTTTGCTCGCTCGATCTTGCTGTTTACGTAGAATATGCCACGTAATATACATTGCCTTTTTAACACCCACAAAACAAAGGTGGTTGTGTTCTGTTTTGAACACTGGTTGTGAAGTCTGCCTGCGGTCTGTTTTGAACACCGGTTGTCAAGTCTGCCTGCGGTCTGTTTTGAACACCGGTTGTCAAGTCTGCCTGCGGTCTGTTCTGAACACCGGTTGTGAAGTCTGTCTGTAGTCTGTTTTGAACACCGGTTGTGAAGTCTGTCTGCAGTCTGTTTTGAACACCGGTTGTGAAGTCAGCCTGCGGTCTGTTTTGAACACCGGTTGTGAAGTCTGCCTGCGGTCTGTTTTGAATACCGGTTGTGAAGTCTCCCTGCGGTCTGTTTTGAACACTGGTTGTGAGGCCTGGCTGCGTCGTTTTGAAGACTGGTTCTGATGTATGGCTCGTACCTGTTTTGAAGAGCAGTTGTGAAATCTTGTTGTGCTTTGTTTTGAAGAGCAGTTGTGAAATATTGTGCTTTGTTTTGAAGACCAGTTGTGAAGTCTTGTTGTGCTTTGTTTTGAAGAGCAGTTGTGAAATCTTGTTGTGCTTAGTTTTGAAGAGCAGTTGTGAAATATTGTGCTTTGTTTTGAAGACCAGTTGTCAAGTCTTGATGTGCTTTGTTTTGAAGAGCAGTTGTGAAATCTTGTGCTTTGTTTTGAAGAGCAGTTGTGAAATATTGTGCTTTGTTTTGAAGACCAGTTGTCAAGTCTTGTTGTGCTTTGTTTTGAAGAGCAGTTGTGAAATCTTGTTGTGCTTTGTTTTGAAGACCAGTTGTCAAGTCTTGTTGTGCTTTGTTTTAAAGAGCAATTGTGAAATCTTGTTGTGCTTTGTTTTGAAGAGCAGTTGTGAAATATTGTGCTTTGCTTTGAAGACCAGTTGTCAAGTCTTGATGTGCTTTGTTTTGAAGAGCAGTTGTGAAATCTTGTTTGTTTTAAAGAGCAGTTGTGAAATCTTCTTGTGTTTGTTTTGAAGATCAGTTTGAAGTCTTGTTGTGCTCTCTGTGTGTGGTGTGTGTGTGTGTGTGTGTGTGTGTGTGTGTGTGTGTGTGTGTGTGTGTGTGTGTGTGTGTGTGTGCTGTGTATGTGAATAAAGCGGAGAAGTGCCTTTGCCAACATTACCAGTCAGAATTAGGTTACAGCTATCAAGAAGTGGAACATCTGTCTCTGTCTCTGTCTCTGTCTCTGTCTCTCTCTCTCTCTCTCTCTCTCTCTCTCTCTCTCTCTCTCTCTCTCTCTCTGCTGTTGACTCTGATGCTGCATTATGTGTGATGCACAAGCGATAGGCCCAAAGATTCCCCTTTGTAGTGGAATGTTTTTTTTTTAATTTCATTTTGCTCTTATTTTCTTATCATCTCTTTCACTAGCTGCCTGGCGAAGCCATTGGGTTTATTGTTTATTTGTGTCCCCCCCCCCCCCCCTCCCCCTCTCGTGGGAGAATGCGTTCTGCTGCCTCTCAGAGCTCTCTTTTCTTCTCTCACCTTCTCGTCTTGCCATAACCCACGACTGTGCTCCCCATAGCCACCCTCCCCTTCATCCCTCCCCTCTCCCCTCCATCCCCCGGCTCTTTCTTCTTTTCCTTCCTCTCTCTGTCTCTCTGCCCCCCCCCCCCCCCCGTCTCTTTCTCTCTCTCTCTCTCTCTCTCTCTCTCTCTCTCTCTCTCTCTGTCAGTTTCTCTCTCTCTCTCTCTCTCTCTCTCTCTCTCTCTCTCTCTCTCTCTCTCTCTCTCAGTCAGTCTGTCTCTGTCTATCTCTCTCCTTCCCTCTCTCTCTCCCTCTCTCTCTCTCTCTCTCTCTCTCTCTCTCTCTCTCTCTCTCTCATCTCATCTCATCCCATCATCCCCTGAGATCCTCAAAGAGAATCTGTAAGACAAAGTATCGCTGACACCATCGTCATTTTACCCTCCCCCTCCCCCCCCCTCTTTCCTCTTCCCTCTCCTCTACCCCCTTCCCCCTCCCCCCCCTCTCACTGATCCATGCACCCCTGCCTGTCCCTCACCCCTCGCGACCCTTTTTCTTGCTCACGCCTCGCCCAAACCTCGTGTGAAGTCTTGCGCATTTTAAACTTCACTACGAGAATACAAAATAAGGACAAATGGAGAGAGAGAGGGGGGGGGGGGGAGACAGACATCGACAGACTGACAGAGAGAGAGAGTGGGAGAGAGAGGGGGAAGGAAAGAGACAGACAGAGACAGACTGACAGAGAGAGACAGAGAGAGAGAGGAGAGAGAGAGAGAGAAGAGAGAGAGAAGGAAGGGAAAGAAAAAGAAGGAAACAAACAAAAACGTAAGAGAGAGAGGAGACAGAGCCAGAGACAGACAGACAGAAGACAGAGCGAGTTGGATCAAGGCGAGGTTAATTGAAGAAATGGGGAGTGCAAATGAGTGTCATTTGTATGCAAAATAGCAGATAGGACACTCGTTTAATTTCTACCCCATTACAATCCCCTCTTTCCCCCCACCCTTTCCCTCCCGCCCTATCTCACCCGACCTGCACCCCTCCCTTCTCCCTCCTCCCTCTTCTCTCTCTCCCTCTCTCTCTCTCTCTCTCTCTCTCTCTCTCTCTCTCTCTCCTCTCTCTCTCTCTCTCCTCTCCCCCCCATCACCCTCATCTTGCACCCTACTCCCCTTTCTCGGAAACCCGCACCGCCCCTTCCACCTCCCCTCCCCTCCCCCACTCCTCTACAACCCCCACCCCTAGTTTCCTTCTTCCGAAAATTGCGTTCTTCCCCTTCAACCCCCCCCCCCTCCCCAATCATCATGCAAACGTAAACTCTGTTTCACAATTTCTACTGTTTACAAATTTGGATGTGCATGCGCACGTCCGGATCACGTATCCGCACGCACACCCGAAATTATAACGTGCATACGCACTTTTTTGTGTGCGCGCGGCAATGCGCGCGCAACACAACACACACACACACACACACACACACACGCGCGCGCGCGCGCGCGCGTGCGCGCACGCACGCACGCACGCTTGCGCGCACACACACACACACACACACACACACACACACACACACACACACGCACGCACGCACGCACGCGCTCACTCAGAGAGAGAGAGAGAGAGAGAGAGAGAGAGAGAGAGAGAGAGAGAGAGTTGTGTTATTCAAAAAGATCAACGGCCTTCAGAGTAGAATACATACATGGACATCACACACACACACTCACACACACACACACACACACACACACACACACACACACACACACACACACACACACACACACACACACACACACACTCACACACGCTGGGCTGTGTGATGTAATGTCAACACTGTGCAGAGAATATTCAGCGCGAAACAAGTGAAAAGTAAATGATGGTCCTCTGAGAACCTGCTATCGTGCAAGAGAGCGCAAAATCAAAACACTGTCTGAAAATACGAAATTAACTCAACTTATTGGAGCATTAGCTTATTTTGTTTCATAGGCATGGGAGTTTCTTGTCAAATCTTGCCCGAAACGTGAAATACCTGCCGGGAAATGTTGTGTCTTATTGTCTTTGTTTGGATGAAATTTGATAAACATTGTCTATCTGTTATGCTATTATAATCAAACTGTATTGACAAATACTCTTGCGGAAGATTGAGCCTTGCAATTTTGGTATGAATTTTGTTCATGTAGCCTCCTTATCATTAGTTTTGCCTTGTGAGAAAACAACCAATTTGGAATTGTTATGTTTTGACAAAAATCAAACTTTATACTGTTACTAAAACAGTACATTTATATTGTCAAAAATCACAGGGCATTTTCAAAGTAGACCACACTGTTGTTAGAATGCAAAAATGCAGACAGTAGAAACGAAAACAGAACAGAATTATTTCAACTCTCAAAGACTTAATGGACATATTTGCCGTCGTTCTGAATCGTTTCCGTGGAAATCAAGGAAGAAAATAATTTTTTTAAATCAACTTTTTTTATTTACCCATGACCTTTCAAGTGGTAAACCACGAAAGATAAAAAAAATCAAGAGAGAGAGAGAGAGAGAGAGAGAGAGAGAGAGACAGACAGACAGACAGACAACAGACAGACATACATGGAGAGAGAGAGAGAGAGAGGTGTGTGTGTGTGGGGGGGGGGGTGGGGTGGGGGGGTAAAAATATCAATGCTGTATTTTCCTACGAATCCGAGCGTGCAATAATGTTTCTCTTGAGATAGTGAATCGTTTGCAAACAGTTTTCCCTTCGATATTTCATACCGACAGTCCCGGAAGTTAACCACTAATGGGACAGACAGTGACCTTACAAACAATCCCGTCACTGCCAATGAAGATCAAGCCAGCCTTTTTCGGTTGATCATGTAAACAGAGATGCAGACATCCAAATAGACAGATTAACTAATCAACAAATCGGCAAGGAGAACACCAACAAACAAACTGCTCTGCAGTGTGGTGTTACGCAAAGGGTAGGGGGGTTAATTACATTTTAATTCCCAGCAAAACGAACAATAATGCTATGTTTGTCTCAGGACACATTTGTCTACTGCTGTACACATAATAATAGAAGTGTCGGTGCCAAATAAATTGTTTTATTCTACGCTGAGATGTTTCATTTAACAATTTCGTAAACAACGCAAAAGAACTGCTGAAATTGCTGATTTACAGTAGGAAACAACATAGATAGTGGATGTCAAATGCATCATTGGTGTATGTCTCATTTTATGCAAAGAAGTAAGTTTCAAAAACACGTAATTTGTTTTTTTCTCACGGTTGAACTTCTAATCGCCTGCTATTTCAAATCCCCTAAGGGAAAATTGCAGCATGACGTCGACTTTAAAAATGAGGCGTAGCTGTCTAATATACATGCCAAGCTTGAAGTTGTAATCGCTTGGAATTTCAATTTTCCTCAGGATATTGAAATTCAGTTGGACGTCAACTGGATTTTCTAAAATGAGATCTTTCGATTTGATTCCCCCTCCACCCCCTTACTCCTGTTTCTCTACTTTCTTCCAAAAACAAACAAAGTGAACCACAAACAACTTACTTTCAGACCTTGTTCGTGTGGTCAGATTCAACTACCCACCCCCCCCCCCCCCCCCCCCCCCCCCCCCCCCCATCTACAGAGCCTTTGTATAGCACATACGTCTGAGGACACGTCAGCGGATTTTTTTTTTTTTTTTTTTTTTTTTTTTTTTTGTGCATGAACAACAATAACCTATACATAATAGACGATGTTCAGACATCTGTAAGGGAGGTCATCTGTGTTAAAGTTCGCGTTCATCGAGAGTGACCTCGCCGTTTTCATGGGGCAAATATTACAGGTGGGCACGACCAAAGCCAATTTGCCCCATCACTCAATTAGAGAGAGAAAAAGCCAGAATATTGCTGTGACACTGTGCACCTGTAATGCAGGCAAGTAATATCCTGGTCGTTATCCTGGTGTCTGCGTCAAATGAAATGTTTGACTCTCAGGAGAGGTAACTCCTATTTGCAACGGAAAGACAGGTGATATTTTCACCTAATGCTTCTTTTCCGGAGCACGATTCTCCTGACCTGTAGCCTTTTAAGACAGTGTGTGTTTTGTTGCTATTGGTGTTGACGTAAACTTTACACGAAACGAAAATGACTCAGTGACTGGATTGTAGATTTATTTGACCATAAGCCTGAAAACACTTGGAAAGTTTTAAAGAACAGATCAGTGCATAAGAATATTCATACAACTTAAATTCTGGAATGAGACAAAAAGGTTCTGTTCTCTTTTTCTTTTCCTTTTTTTTTTTCTTGGTAGTATACAGTCCGTGGAACGCCGTGTTTAGTTTTTGTTTTTGTACTCCCAGTTCTTATAGAACAAGGAGTACTTTAGAATGGGAACGAAAAAATCCTGTCTGCGTGTCTGTGTGTCTGTCTGTCCGTGTGTTCGTGGTCAAAATGTATTCCACTCGCTCCAGACAAAACTACTGGGCCGATCTTTCTGAAAATTTGTAGGTATGTTCATTATGGGCCACGGATGATGCCCGATGTTTTAGTTTACCGCTATAGCCGTTACCAACGGCTGTAACGGCCTGTAACCCTTTTTCTTCTTTATGGAATATCTCAGAAAGTACTTGGCCAATTGGTTTGGATGATCTTGTGACACATCGGAGCCTCTGTCCATATGTAAGTGATGTAATGCTGAAAATGGATTACACAACCGTTAAAAGCCGTTATTCTGCCGTTATTTCTTATATATAAGTGGACTTTAATGAAATTTGGTATATAGAAAGGTTATCACACACAAATGGCACTTCTACATAATGTTTCAAAATTTGACCGTTAAAAACCGTTATTCTTGACATATTGTCCAATTTGGATGAAATTTGATATGTACACAGGCTTTAGCCCAGTGAGGACTAAAATACCGGTTTCAAAAGTGTATATCGGTTATATAACCGTTTAAACCGTTATTTTGCCGTTATTTTTTTATATATTGGTGTGTTTTAATGAAATTTTGTATATAGAAAGGTTATCACACACAAATGGCTCTTCCATGTAGTGTTTCAAAATCTGACCGTTACAAACCGTTATTCTTGACATATTGTCCGATTTGGATGAAATTTGGTATGTACACAGGCTTTAGCCCAGTGAGGACTAAAATACCAGTTTCAAAAGTGTACATCAGTTAAATAACCGTTAAAACCGTTATTTCTTGCCTTTATTTCTTATCTCACAAAGCACTTGGCTGATTTATAAGCGGTTTGGAAAACTGGGAGTACGTTTATAAGCTTCGCATCTTGTGTTCGAGTATTCTTTTTCAAGAAATTTACGTGCCTTCTTCATTGGCCAAACAAAGCTGTCTCAGTGTTTCTCTCAGGATGAGCTTGGAGTCATATTCGGGTTGGTAATTAGGGCTCTCTTTTTTTTTTTTTTTTTTTTTTTTTTTAGCTTCGCCAAAAACATATGCAAAAAAATGGCAGAATTTTGAATGAAATAGCGTGGCCAGTTTACATTTCAGTCAAATTTTAACGAAATTGCAATTACTAAGAAAAGACGGCATGTAGTGCCACTTACTTACGAACAGAGAATGTGCATATAAATGTATTTTAGCTGGCACTTTCACAATTATTGTAGACTTACTGCTAGGGTAGATTCCATTCCAGTCCTCTGCGTCATCACTGGGGCAATGAAGTCAACGCCCATCAAAGAAATGGAAAGGCTTGTAGGCATTTAATATCTGAACCAACGAAGAAAAAACGAAGATCATGATGCAGGTGGAAAAGTTCCAGTGCCTTCCAGACCAACCTGTGAAGCAGAAATGGGTAGCTTGACCCAAAAGGGACAGAAAAAAGCTGTTTTATCCGAAAGAGCAAATGGCTGTCCGGGCAGTATTAAGATTAACTGCCAAAGGACAAACTGTCCCTCTGGCCGTCAGACATGCCAGAACCCTGGACAGCAGATCAGGCTGACATCAAGGTCTGCAGTACAGTCCCCAATCCCACACCTGGGGAAAGACCAGATCACAAGATGAAGCAGACCCTCACCCTCGCCAGGGTGGCTGAGAGATGCCCTGAAGAAGCATGAACCCATGAATAAACCAACGGACCGGCAACCAAAGCGGTGGCTGATGGAGATGCTGGTGTCCTGGTCAGATTCGTGGTGAGTGTGCAGTATGGTCAGAGAGCCTGGAGAAAGCAGCACTATTCATCACTCAAACCGGACTGATCGTCTAACCTGGAGAAAACAGCACTATTCATCACTAAAACCGGACTGATCATCTAGCCTGGAGAAAACAGCACTATTCATCACTCAAACCGGACTGATCGTCTAGCCTGGAGAAAACAACACTATTCATCACTCAAACTGGACTGATCGTCTAGCCTGGAGAAAACAACACTATTCATCACTCAAACCGGACTGGTCGTCTAGCCTGGAGAAAACAGCACTATTCGTCACTCAAACCGGACTGGTCGTCTAGCCTGGAGAAAACAGCACTATTCATCACTCAAACCGGACTGATCATCTAGTCTGAGCACGCCAGGAAGAAGCAGCTTAAAAGTTAAAATTTTCACATTTGAGGAAGTGACATATTGGGCTGGTACACCCATCTTGTGTGTGTGTGTGTGTGTGTGTGTGTGTGTGTGTGTGTGTGTGTGTGTGTGTGTGTGGTTTATCTTTGCGAATAGCTGCCATCACCACTCTCCCGGTAATGTAAATGAATCTCTTTGATGGGGCCAGTCAAACAAAATGGGTTCTGGAGTAAATCCGATAAGAATTCAAGGACGACAGGGTATACTTCTTGTCTTCTTGGAAGCATTTCTGTTTCACCCGAATAGCTCCTTTATTCGTAACCATGCTGAACAGAAGGTGAACAGGGTTAAAACTTGACACAGCTGGCACGTGCATCATGTATTGCCATTTGTTAGCTAAATTGGTTTGAAAATGGGTTCACACACACACACACACACACACACACACACACACACACACACACGCACACACGCACACACGCACGCACGCACGCACACACACACACACACACACACACACACACACACACACACACACACACACACACACGCTTTACTGTTCTCCGAATTTCCTCGTCATCAGACATCTCTTCTCTCTCATGAGAACCTTGATCCTCTCAACAACCGGCTCATGAGGGATGCCATCCACCCGTCTGACAGAGGTACCAGCATCCTCGCGGGAAATCTGGGGCGGCATGTCCATCGTCTCTTTTGGCAGAGACAACGCCGGAGACATCGCCAGAATCAGACACGCGGGAGAGGCGCCTGGAACCACGAGCCATTCCCCCCACCTCCTGCTGGTCGTGTCGGAGCTCCCGGTCCGTGGCATTTCCATCCTCGTGCAGGGGACACATGGGACTCTTTCAGCTGGCAATTCGTCCCTTGGTGACTCGTCAACTTCACCTTGCCATTTGACTCTGTTAACTATGTCTTATGAAAACTTCCAATGATAATTTATTAATATTTCAATGGAACTGTCGGTCAATATCAACAAATCTCTTACACTTTGAAAATCATATATATCAGCATAATTATTCAGTGCTAGCATTACAATCACTAAATGTAGATGTTCATAAGCTACCGAAAATACGCAATTTTTATTATCCACCTTTGTATAACTATGGGAATGATGGTAAAAAGATTCAAACTGCCATTTATGTGAGAAGGGATCTAAATTATTGTCCTCTGAACCCTCCTACTCCCACTAATGCTGAAGTTTTCGCAACTGGGGTTACTGTAAAACTGAACAACCAGACAAATTTAAACATCATTTCTGCTTACTATCCCAGTAGCCCAAAGGCAGATAATACAGACTGGATAAAAAACCTTCCTTTGTCAAACAACAAATGGGTAATACTGGGAGATTTCAATGCGCATGCTCCATTTTGGGAATATGGTTGCACCACAATAACTTGCAACCGTTTAGTTGAAAATATTGTTGACTCCAAATTGGTTTTATTAAACGATGGTAGTATTACCAGACTGCCAGACATTTCCACTCATAAACCTACTTCTATTGATTTATCTTTAATTTCTCCGGAGTTGGCAGTAAACTCGGTATGGTCAACAGAGGATGATACTTTGGGCAGCGATCATTTCCCAATCGTCATACAGTTAAAGGAGCATATTGAAAATGAAGAAGATGGAAATGAAGATAGCATCCCAAAGTTTTCATATAAAAATGCAAATTGGTCTCTGCATGAATCGATCTTGTCCAATACACATTTCCGTAGTATTGAAAATGAAGGTATAGATGCATATTATACAGAGTTTTGTCAACATGTCTTACAGGCTGCCGGAAAATCTATTCCTATTTGTAAAGATGCCCAACAGTGGAAATATGTTGGTAATCCATGGTGGAATTTAGATTGTGCGATAGCTGTAGCTCTTAAAAAAGAAGCTTATAAAGCTTGGTTGAAAGTGAGAACAGATGAAAATTTCCTAGCGATGAAACATGCCAAAAATAACAGTAACAGAGTCGTTGCCCGAGCGAAAAGAATACATTTCTCAGAATTTTGTAGATCCAAAATATCGGAATCAAAAGATATCCATAAGGTTTGGAAAATGGTTAAAAAATTGAAAAATGGTTATTGCTTGCAACAGTACCCAATTAAGTTAGATAATAATGCTCTTCCATCCTCACAGGAGAAAGCTGAAGCATTCGTCAAAATATTTTCAGAAAATAACTTGCTGTCTAGTCTCAGTCCATCTATCAGGTGTTTTAGAGAGGAGGAAGAAAAACGAACTATCTATCAGGATCCACCACCAAATCATTTCCATTATTTAAACGCTCCTATTACATATGATGAATTTTATGTGACGTTAGAATCTTTTTCTTCAAATTCAAGTGCTGTTGGCCTAGATGGTATATCCTATCAACTGTTATACCACTTACCTTCATATTGGAAACGATTACTGCATTCATTTTACCAAAAATGTTGGTTTAATGGAACTCTCCCTAGTATCTGGAAGAGATCTGTTGTAGTCCCAGTTCCAAAACAAGGTAAGCCCAGGTCAGACATTGGTAGCTACAGGCCAATAGCACTAACCTCTCACGTTGGAAAGTTGTTAGAAAAGATTATCCAAAGACGTCTTTTATATTTTTGTGAAAAAGAAAATATAATCCCAGTGAATCAAGCGGGATTTCGCAAAGGTCGATGTGCAATAGATCATTTGGTGAAACTTACAAGTCAAATTAAAAAGCAGTTTGCTAGACGGAAAAGTACACTTGCTACCTTTTTTGATATCAGAAAAGCGTATGATAGTATCTGGCACGCTAGACTACTATATAAATTGAAAGAAATAGGAATTAATGGAACGATGTTTCAATACTTTAAAAGCTTTTTATCGCAGAGATCCATATGTACAAGAATAGGGAAAGTTTACTCATCTTTTCAGAGCATTGATATCGGAATTCCACAGGGTTCTATTATAGCCCCCATGTTGTTTAACATTCTTATTTATGATCTTCCAAAGATATTATCAAAAAGTGTGAGTTTAGTACAATATGCCGATGACATTGCTATGTGGATAAATACAAATATTCGAAAGCATACTGGCAAGAGAATTACGAATCATGTACAGAAGATATATCAGTTAGAGATAGATAATTAAACAACTTTAGAAAATAACGGTCTTATTCTTCAGGTGAAAAAAACAATTAATGTTTCAATAATGGGAAATCCAATGTATTGCCAAGCTTCAATTGAATGGTTCTGAATTGCAGTACTCACAAACATAAAATTCTGGTGTGAATTTAACCTAACTTAACTGGCGTTTTTACATTGAAAGCTTGATAGCTAATAACAAGGAAGTTTAAACTTATTGAAAATTATTTGTATTCAACCGTGGGCTCAAGATACAAAAACCTCTGCACCTAGCTGTTTCTTAATAAGATCAAACTAGGTACGGAAAAGAAGTTTATTTTTCAGCTCCTCAAAGTTACTGAAAAATTGCAAAGTATAGACAGCAAAGCTATCAAATTAGCGCTTGGTGTCCCAGTGCACACAAACACATTGAAGGTGTACAAAGAAAGTTGATATGCTATCACTGTCAGATCAACGTTGATTAGCTGTGGCCAAATATATTGCAAGAAGTCTTTCAGTACCTAATTCAGTCGAAAACGAAGTGTTGATGGATTCAAAGTTGAATATCCAAAAGAGCTCACAGCTAGGTTATCTTTGTTCCCGTCGAAATTACACGAAAGATTCTTTGAAAAATGCAATATTGATGTCACTTCACTCTCACCTCTCCGTTGTTCCCCAGGTGCCTCCATGGGAACATAGACAAGCTATCTTTGATGTAGATTACACTAATGTCCGGAAAAATGATAACATTAACATTTTAACTTATAAAGTGAGAGAAAACTTAGAAAACAAATATTCTAATCACTTAAAAATGTTACGGATGGTTCCGTTTGCAGTTAAGTGCAGGTTCAGGTTTTGTATTCCGCTTTAAAAGTTCCAAAAGCATACAGCCTTGGAAAGGATTTTCTATTTTTACGGCAGAATTGTATGCTATTCTTATGGCATTACTCTTTATTTGTGATAGTAATCATTCTTTCTGTAACATTTTATTTGTGTGATCTAAGGCAGTGTTAGTAGTTTGAAAGTGTGGGATGTTAAAACAAGGAAGGATGTAATCTTGAAATAAAGCATTTAATTAATTACATTATTTCAAACAGGAGTAAATATAGTCTTCGGCTGGGTCCTTCACACTGTGGTATTTATTGGAATGAATAGCAGATAAACTAGCCAGACGCGGGCAATGGGCAATGCTGCAAAAGTAATTTGAAGTTAGATATATATGAAGTACATTCGTTATTGGAAGCTGTTTCGAATTGAGAAGTCTCAAGATAAAATGTTAATGGAACATATCCTAGACTATTTCTAGTTTAATTACAAGATACTTGAACTCTTGAAGCCCAAATATTCCAATAATATAGCGTGTGCATGTTAAGCCATTTTCTGTGAACATATACTTTTCATTGCCATTTTTAAATGCTGTTTATTCAAAAGCAAACATTGAAATTTCGAAATCTAAACCGGTTCACGCTATTTCTTTCAGTTCAGAAATTGTTGAGGTTGCAAAAATTATCTCTCAGTCTCAAATTAGCATATTGTTATAATTATGACAGTGTAGTTTATATATAAAATTTGTACTGTTCTTGACATTATTTCTGACCTTTTCCTCCCCCTGTCCTCCTCCTCCGCCCTCCCCCAATCCCCCTCTCCCCTCCCCTCACCCTGCCCCCCTCCCCTTCCCCCCCTCCCCTCGCCCCCCCCCCCCCCCACCCCCCCAGTAAAGTCTAATATCACCAAGTGTGAACAGACTATAAATCAACAACAACAACAACAACACACACACACACACACACACACACACACACACACACACACACACACACACACACACACACATTTCCGTGATTTTGCCGGCTTTTGTCCTCCACTGCAAACAGTGACCTGTCCAGCAGACAGGAGAAGGGTGAGTCACGTGTGCAGCATTGCCCCCATTCTCAATACCAGCTGTACCTCAAGATTTATGAAAAGTCGAAAGAATTCTCTACCCTTGTTTGTTTGTTATTGTTGTTGTTGTTGTTGTTGTCGTCGTACCCTGGCTAAAAGACTCCAGGGATCATCCAAACACCCAAACATCCGAAACACTTGAACTCTATGGTACAAATGCATCAGCTGGGGATGAGAGCATTACGTGTGTGACCGTTTTTTTTTGTTTTGTTTTGTTTTGTTTTGGTTTGGTTGTTTTTTTGGTGTGTTTTTTTTTTGCTGTCCCAACCTCTGCGCCACCTCAGAGGCAGTGCACCCACGCCGCTCATTCCGACACCCCGTCCACAGCCACAGCCCGGCCAGCCCCGCCGCAGCCCCGGCACCGGCAATCCACAGGGAGCAGTCAATGTCAAGTCGTCGAGAGGCAACCCACCGGAGGAGACACTGCACTGCTGCCGAGTCACTTCGGTGGTGTTCAGTGGCGCCTGTTCTGATCTAACATACGCAGGACACCACCTACTAAGCCCCCTACTGACGACAATAATTGCTTAGTCGCGGAGTCGGCGTGAGTGAGCTCTCCCTCCGGAGGGCGCCACCACGTCCGTCCAACGACAGCCCCATGGACTCGCCGATACCGGTGACCCCGACGGAACCAAACCAAAGCCACAGACGTGGAGAGGACACCCAAACTGAGGTCACCATGAGAGCAAGGCATAAAGGGCCACAGAATTTGAGACTTTTTTTTTTTAATGCTGATTGATGAGAATGAGGATGATTAAGATGATGCTACGGATTTCCATTTCGGTCTGAGACAACATGACAGGGCTGTACTCTACGCTTCCTTTCATAATATGTCCCGGCGTCAACCAGGCCCGAGAGATACAGGCACCTGCAGTGTTGGTCATGAAATTTGAGCAACACTCTCAGAAACGCATCCATTAAGTGGATGAAACACGACTGTGTGGTCCCAGTCTTCCCAACTGAGTCCGCAGCAAACTCAACTCTGGGTAGGAGCCGGTCGGGGAAGAAAAACCCACATGACTCTGATGGGATTCGAACCAACGACCTCCCAGCCGGGAGTCCGCGACGCTAACCACTTCGCCACGGCGGCTGGTGTGTGTGACCGTTTTTGATTACCCCGCCACATGGGCAGCCACACTCCGACTTCGGGGGATTTTGGAGACTGATGATGTTATGCTAGGAGCTTTTCACGTCTGAGGACAATCCCCGCATAACTCTGCAGAGCATAACAACATTTTGATGTAGCCTTGGTGTTCTAGCCTATGTCAACGGGCCTGACACAGCATAACAACATTTTGATGTAGCCTTGGTGTTCTAGCCTATGTCAACTGGCCTGACACAGCCTTAAGCCAAGGCGGTACCCTTGTTTTGAAACTGTGGTATTCTGACACCCTGCATACAGCTTTACAATCATAAAAACAAGATGCAAAGCATATAAACGTACTCCCAGTTTATCTTGAATACGCGTGAGATATTCCATAAGAGGAAAAACCATTTTGGGCCGTTATAGCCGTTAGTAATGGCTATTCTGGCAAACATCGGCCATCATCTGTGACCCATAATGAACATACCTACAAATTTCAGATCGGCCAAGTACTTTCTGAGATATTCAATAAAGAAGAAAAACCGTTCTGGGCCGTTATAGCCGTTAGTAACGGCTATAACAGATAAATAAAATATCGGGCATCATCCGAGACCCATAATGAACATACCTACAAATTTTCAGAAAGATCGGCCCAGTAGTTTTGTCTGGAGCGAGTGGAACACATTTTGACCACGGACGGACACACACACACACACACACACACACACACACACACACACACACACACACACACACACACACACAGCATTTCTTCGTTCCCATTGTAAAGTAGCTCCCTGTTCTATAAGAACTGGGAGTACAAAAAGCAGATGTGACAGAGACAAACTTTTCAAAAGAGACCAGAAATGTGCCAGAATATGCACGACACATTCAGCACTCCTTGGCATACTGCACAGTTACAGATGAACTTGGTTAAAAAAAAAAAAAAAAAAAAGGCCCGGAAATAGTTATTGACATAGAAGTTTTAATCTTGAAACCAACAAATACTGGCAAACGATTTCCTGGCAAAAGCAAACAGATTGTTCTTAAGAAGATTGAAAACAGGATGATTGTTACTTGTTCAGTCAAAACCAGCTTTACTAAAGCATAAGAATGGCAAACTAATTGGTTGGAGAGAGAAAAAAAAAAGGGGGGGGGGGGGGGGGGAAGCTAGTAGTGGAAATTGTTTTTGCTCTTTTTCCGCCTTTTTTTTGCAGATGAAGAGGACAGTGTGAAGCACTGAAAAATGAAGAGGTGGATTTCGGCCTTAGGCGAAAAAAGAAAAAGAAAAAAAGTCGCCGCCTTAGGTGCTCCATTGATCCGATAACTGATGCCATACAAAAATGGCAAGTTTCTGTGAAGGCTGTTTTTTTTTTTTTGTTTGTTTGTTTGTTTTTTTGTTTGTTTTTTGTTGTTGTTTTTTTGTAAAGTCTGCAATAGCCGCTTCTCAACTGTACTTACTGATTTGCATAAGCAGTTTTGCAAGATGAATAATACAATCCAATTGATAGTACTGAATACGCTTTGGTGGAGCGCGATAAAAACGTGGCGAGTGAGATTGTGATTGCTGAGTTCACTGTACAAAACTTCAAGTGCGGGCTGGTCATGTAACCTGTGCGGACTCTTTCTTGAAGCGTTGTGTTACCATTTGCTGCATCCCGCTATTGTCGTCTTCCTCAAAAAAGTCATTTAAGACGCCTTTGCGTTGGCCGAAAATTCATGTTCTCGATAATTTTCACGTAAAAATGTCAACCGTCCTGGCATTTTTACTGGTGACAGCCTGCCGAGGCCTGATTTTTCAAGCGGACTACATTTCTGTTTCTACAGGATCTTTCCGCTGAAAAATCGTGTTCAGTGCTGACTTTTCTCAATCACTGCTTTTTGCACTTGTGAACAGCAGCTTCCGCAAACCAAGCATCCGACCAAAGACAGTACGCCCTCCGTAGGGCGTACTGTCTTTGGTCCGACGTTGTTCTGTTTTCAGACCTGCTTTCTCCGTCACTGCTTTCGTTTTGCTTCGTGGGGTCTTCGGAGGACCAGAGTCGGGGGTGCTTTGTCCGTTGCTGCCTCAAGCCGTTCTGTAAGATTCTTATTCCTTCTTTTCACAGCTTCGAGCTTGAGTTTCAGGGATGTTTTTGTGCGTGTGGGGTTTTTTTTGCACATAATTAACATTTTCTTTTGCTTTCAGCTGACTTTCGATCGCTTGCTAATTGGTGATTTATTACTTGCTCTGATTGGGAGTGGAAATCTGACCAGGAGTAGTCTTTCATCATTGAATGAAAGTGAGGGTGCAGAGCTCACATGTCCACTAGATTCCGAGAAAACTGATCCTGTTTCCTCTGCTATTTCTTGCTCTCATTAGAACATTTTATTTCTGCTTTCTTCTTTTGTCAGAATCTCCCACAAGGCTAATCAAGACTGCGATTCCTGTCTTCTCTCTCCAGCTTACAGTTCTCTAAATGAAAAATACTCATCGTATGCTGAACCTAGCGACTACAACGTTCTCTAAAATGAGAAAATACTCACCGTATGCTGAACCTAGCGACTACAACGTTCTCTAAATGAGAAAATACTCACCGTATGCTGAACCTAGCGACTACAACGTTCTCTAAATGAGAAAATACTCACCGTATGCTGAACCTAGCGACTAGAACAGTGAAACAGAGAATTCCACATCATCAACGTACGTAATACGCTGCCAAAAAGTAACTTTCATTAATTTCAAAGTGAGGTTACTGCAGGCGGAAATTGAAACAATTTTTTAAAGGAATTTAAAGTAAATCCGCCAATTAACATGGACGAACACATTATAAGACAAGACACGGCGCGTTTTGACCTCTTAGGTCTTCTTCAGGCAAGATAAACAGCGTCGAATTTGAGAAGATTAGTGATTGCCCGTTCTTCATTTTCGTTGTCCTAAGCTTGTTTTTTTTTTTTTTTATTATTGTTGTTGTTTGTTGTTGTTTTTGTTGTTGTTGTTGTTGTTTTATCTTGCATGATGAAGACCTAAGAGGCCCAAACACATCGTGTTTTGTGTTGTAATTTGTGTGTTCATGTTAACAGGCAGATTTATTATAAATTCCTTTTAAATTTAATAAATTTCATTATTTTTTTGTACGCTGTTGAAATTCCAATTCACAGGGAACGGTCACGTGCATGTCGTTTTGAGAGAGCGTGCCTCATGAAGCAGAAACACAAGACAGCTCAGTGGTTTATTTAATGTCTTTTCATCGCCAGATGATGTTATGTGTTTATTATCACACAAGACAGCTTGAGGAGAGTAGTACCTGGCCTTTGTCATCTCTCACTTAGGCAATATACTACACCATAGGGTTAGAACCATTTTTACCGAGGAATACTGCACAGGATTCTACAATCCAGAAAATGGCTGAAATGCAGTTACTGTTTAGAAACGGCGGTTAGTTCATTGTCACCGGTTAGTTTTCCCTGTTGAGGTGTTGACTGGTTTGTTGTGAATTTTCATTTAGAATAGCTGAAAGGCGAAGCTGGTTCTAGGCTTTTTAACAGCAGTATGTTTTCGGGGTGTCTATGTTTCAAACATTTCATTAACCATATTTACATTCTCGTGCATGTCTCCAAACCTTCGTGAATGTTATCTGCGCTGTTCTACACGCGCGCGCGCGCGCGCGCACGCACACACACACACACACACACACACACACACACACACACACACACACACACGCACGCACGCACGCACACGCACATACACTCACGAATGGACAGACAAAAGAGAGAGAGAGAGAGAGGAGGAGGAGGAGGAGGAGGACTCAAAATGAGAGAGACAGCGGGAACGACAGAGACAGACAGATAACAAAAAAAGCAGAAACAGGGAGAAGAGAAGAAAAACAGCTAGACAAGAGTCCAAGTGAAACAGAGGAAGAACTCTGAAATTTCATTCCACATTTTCGAGTAGCGATCAATAATGCCTTTGACAGGTTTCGAACCTGTTACTAATCCCTGCACCCATTCCGGACTCAAACCACTGTACCACTGCGGCCGGTTCATAGGAAGACAATTGGTAAGAGGCGAGTCGCGCTAAGCCAAGCAAACACGTCCGTCTCACGGTCGCACAGTTCATTACGCACGTTAACAAAGCCGGTAAGGACTAAACGAGCCCCTAGGTGAACTGCGACCAATCCCTCCAACGACGACAAATTGAGGCAATCATGCAAGCCAGTTAGAACACACCACGCCGTCAACGACCTAATCACATTAGCCCGCCAAAGGAAGCAGGAAGTTGGCCCTCTTCCTCACCCCCCCCCCCCCCCTCTTCTTCCCTGCTCTCCGCCCCACATCCACCCCCTCCCCTCCCC
>CM065717.1:12716958-12754952 GCA_033310375.1 Conus canariensis
CTATGGGGTTCAAATCTGGTGACCTGGCAGGCCAGTCCATTCTTGTCACCTGCTGCCCTTGTAGGAACTGATTCACGATGGCGGCGCGGTGGCACGGCGCGTTGTCGTCCTGGAACTGGGCGCCCTGGCCAACTGCCCTCAGGGCGGGCATCACAAGGGGGCGGATGATGGTGTCGCGGTAGGTGGCACCGGTCAGGCGGCCTTCAACACGGTGTAGGGTCCTGTGACGTAGGCTGAACCCACCCCACACCATCACGGACCCACCTCCATAGCGGTCATGCTCCCTGACGGCAGCGTCAACGTAGCGTTCTCCAGGACGTCGCCAGACGCGAACCCGCCCGTCGTTGAACCTGAGGGTGAACCTTGACTCGTCTGTGAAGAGTACTGTTGCCCATTCAGCTCTTGTCCACCTTCTATGACATGCTGCCCAGGCCCGACGATGAGCTCGATGCGCTGGGGTCAGTATTGATCTCACTGCTGGGGACCTTGACCTCAAGTTGGCGTCGTGGAGCCGGTTCCGAACTGTCTGGGTACTGACGTTGACGTTGCTGGCTTGTTGTAGCTGGTCTCGGAGTACTGTGGCACTGGCTGAACGGTCTCTCAGACAAGCGATAACAATGAACCGATCCTGCTGTCTGGAGGTGCTTCTCGTCCGTCCACGTCCCTGCTGTTCTTCAACACTTCCAGTGTTAAGCCAACGGTCTCTGAGCCTCAGAATGACTGGGTGACTCACTCCAAGCCGTCGACCAATCTCCCTCAAGCCAATACCTTCTTGGTACCATGCTATCGCTCTTCCTCTGTCGGTGTTGCTTAGTCGTCTCGCAGGCATGGTTAAATCTTCCTAAATTTCGCGACTTTTTATACCCGTCAAATGTGCTAACTGATTGCAATTCTGCTCAGAAAAGACCTTGCTTTCACGTGCATCACATTTTTTTTTCTTGCTGTGTCTGTGTCAAAATCTGGGAGCGACACAAGTTCGATAATTTCTCGGGATTTTTTTGCCTCAGATGCGACGCGGTAGATAACTGCTGACCGACTTTAACATAACAAAAATGCACGAGGAGTAGTATTTGAGAACCGGGTAAGCTTATCCAGCAGAATTTATTCAATTATCAATATTAATTGGTTTATCAGAGCTTTTTAAAAATTGCATACAAAAATTAGGGTGGTACTTCAATTGTTTTTAGTAGTATATATGGTCATGTCTGCTCTTGCCAAGAACACAAGATCTCATGACAGCAGCGTCTACTGTTATCAAGACCAATATATGACCAGAGATCTATGAATTTGATTGCCACTTTTTTTTTTCTTTTTTCAACCCAATTTTTTTTGTTCTTTTTCTCTGACTGCCAGATTCATTTTTAGTTGAAATCCACAATTTGTGCAATAGTGAAAGCCCTTGTAATGCTACTGACTCTTAAAGCTAACAATATGCAACTGTGTGTTTGAAGACCAAGTGAGAACAGAAGAAAACATGATTCCTCATAAAGCCAAAAATATATTTTATTTAGTGAAACATATTCTGCATCATGGTACGTCATGAACCCAGTAACATGTATTCCAAATACACCAAGAGAACAGACCCACTGACAGACAGTCAGACAAGATTATCAAAAGCTTAAATTCTTGCCAATTCCCAGAGCAAAAAAAAAAATAAAAGAAGTGGAAGATATGCAGCAACTTGAGGAAGGAGCAGAGAACAGAGCAGCCAGCGGAAGGGGAGGGGATGTAACAAAAAAACAAAAAAAGCACTGAACACCAGCTGAACTGATGTTCTGGGGAAGAGGACACACGAGAGTAGGAGTGCATAGCAACATGAACAAAAGCTAACCTTCACAGAAAAACTGACCTGACAGGAATGGGCTGACAGTGGATAGAGAAAACATTTAGCTGTCTTCTAAGGTTTCCCATGTTGATTTTCTGCACTCCATCGCAAAAATTCTCAAAACAGGCAGGTACATTCACTTCCTTACATTTGACCCAGTCAAGTTCTTGATGTTTCTTTTCACTTCCAGTGGAGTTTTCTCCCTCTGTGAACTTTTTTTCCTTCAAATGAAATCATTCTCTGTTTCAATCTGTCAGAATGCTAGCACATCTGTACCTCCTGACACTTTAGTGTCTGCAAGATGAGCACTATTTCCTTTGTAGCAACATAGAGGAGAGAAGGCGTATCACTTAGCTTAAGAAAATGGGGGCAGAGAATTGGGTCCAGAACATTTGTGCTGCTGCCAGGAACTTAGCAAGAAGATATGTGATACACAAGGCCTACCTTCTGACAGCTCAAACAAGCATTATATCACATACTATTGTTCGCTGCACACATACATACAAGACACTATATCTAAGGAACAAAAAAAAAATCGCATCACATCTTTGAGTTCATCACACACACACACACACACACACACACACACACACATTTAGGTCTTAAGCAGTTTACCTGCATAAAATCCAAAGTCCACTAAGGCGATGGGGCCAAAGTACAAGCTAATCTGACTAGGATTTCACATCCGATACAGCACATTACCTCTTCTTGCAACAAGATCACACCTGAAGGACATGGCTGCACCTGCAGACAAGCCAAGTCATGTTCAAGGAAGCAGACCTGCTTACCCCCTCAGAGACCTAGTGTAATATGATGGGCTGAAAAGTGTAATCAGCAGGTGGAAAGTGTAATCAGAGGGTGAAAAGTGTAATCAGAAGGTGCAAAGTGTAATCAGAGGGTGAAAAGTGTAATCAGAAAGTGAAAAATGTAATCAGAGGGTGACAAGTGTAATCAGAGGGTGAAAAATGTGATCAGAAAGTGAAAAGTGTAATCAGAGGGTGACAAGATTAGAGGGTGAAAAATGTAATCAGAAAGTGAAAAGCGTTATCAGAGGGTGAAAAGTGTAATCAGAAAGTGAAAAGTGTAATCAGCAGGTGGAGAGTGTAATCAGAGGGTGATAAGTGTAATCAGAAAGTGAAAAGTGTAATCAGGAGGTGGAAAATGTCATCAGAGGGTGAAAAGTGTAATCAGAAAGTGAAAAGTGTAAGCTGAGGCTAAAAAGTAAAAAAGTGTAAGCTCAGAGCTTGCACCACACAATGTCCTTAGTCCTTTGAAAGTTGCAGCAACTCAACAGTTTCAAATTCAGAGTCTTTGTGCGATCCCATTCCTGTCACCATCTTGGATTGCCCATCAAAATCAGTTATCAGTTGTCCTCCTTTGCCCAATGCTGTTCCACAACATAGCTACCTTACCTAGGGTAACACAGCACTGCGTTGGGCACATTCTATTGCGGTGGATGCTCATCGTGTCGAACAATCCAGCTGTGTTCTCCATTGCTCAGTGAGACCATGAAGGTGGCTATTTCGAAAGTGTAATTTTGGCGATGTCTAAATCGGAATGTGCTGTAAGAAAGTGTAACTGTAGAATGAGGCCTTCCAAAGTGTATTTCATCATGCCTGGAGTGGCAAGTAAACAGGTCTGACTACAGCCCTATAGCGGCTGCAGACAACCTCTGTAAATAACCCAACAGACTATACATGGCCCGGTCGTTTTGTGGGCAACATCTCTTCACTTTGCCCACACATTCAAGCTGTAGACCAACAGCCTTTCACTGTCCTAACTACAGACAAATCCTGTCTTGATCGCTCATGGATAGTAAACACAAGTTCACTGGTTGTTAACACAGCCTGTAACTTGTACACAACATAGTGGCTTTTATGCAGACAACAGAGTTATTGACACTTAACAAGAGTTTGTTCATGTGGAAACACCAAAGTGGTCGCATATGGACAAGTGCCCATTGACTATCACAGTCTTCGTGTTCATCCACACCACCGTAAAGCTTATCAGAGGGTCAACATCATGAGGACATCAACAGCCAACACAACTTTTTGAACAACTATTGCCTTAAAAAAAGAACGTTTAACCATCTCATCTGAAGTGCTTGCACAAGTACTGCCAAAGACAAAAATAGTCAGTAAAAACTGATAGGCATTAAAAAAGCCAGAATGCTTTACACTTTCTCATACTTAGGATCAAAGTAAATTATGCACACAATTAAGAAACACTAGAAATTTCCAACAAGCAAAGCAAACGAAAAAAATGAATCATGACCCAAAAGAAATGAAGAAAGCTGCTGAGAAGGGAATGATGCAACCCTTTAATACTTAGAACATTCCCACAACCAACAGAAACTGCTATCATGATGGAACATCTGGGCCAGGATTCACTGACAGCCAGTGGCAGATTCACAGACTTACAGCCTGACCATTTCTCATAAGCAGACACCGAATACACCCATAATGTCACTACCTGTTTATGACAAATTTTCATGCTCTAAGTCCACTACCAATACAATATGCAATAGCTTTGGTCATTAATGAATGCTTTTAATTATCCCTCTGCTTCAAAACTGGTTTTCTGTCTGGCTTGCATCCATCCAGGAGCCCAAAGACCACATGAAATTATAAAAATAAATAACCACCACACAAGTAACATTGTATGGTTGGATGATAATGGGCCAACTGTTTTCAAGTGACACTGCAGACACACACAAACCGACTGAACCAAACATAGCACACTGCTTTGCAGTTCAAAGCATGTACTGCGCACCATAGTAAACATCTTCAGAAAACCTAAGTACAAATTTCTACATGAAAATAACACTGTCATAAAAATGATCACTAAAAACGACTTACAAAAGTCTACGTCAAGATGACACCACATAAAAACGTTCACAAAAACTCAAGACAATGAATGCAGGGAAAACACACATACACAAACACATACACACTTAGAGCCCAAGAATAGGAAGGAAAGTCAACAGAGCAAAGGACACTTCTGCTTATTCATTCGCAGATGACACAACTGATCATATCCAGGTAATTCACAATGCACATCATAAGATAAACATACACAACTGTTCACATTCAGACCATTCACAATGCAGATCATTAGATAAGCACACCTTGTCAATCTGTTCTGTCAGTCATGCAGTCATTTATACCCCAACAAATTCACATCATCTGTCATTTAGTACGCCTATGGTGTTTCATGCTTGATAAAGGTTTTACAAATGAACCAAAAATAAATTTGCAATATTGCTATTGAGTGCTGGTGGTTTTTACTATTCCATCAAAATTCAGATAATCTCATACATAAGAACACTATGCATTCAAACATATTCCGCATCCAATCATTTATGTAAAATAGCTCAGTTCATATAAAACACACCTCCATTTCTTAAGCTTGGCATGAAACACCTCTAGAACTTAACGTCAGTAACACTTGGTGTCAACCCATCAAAATGTGAGTTTCAACAGCTCCTCCAACTAGTCTCATGCGACTTTTTAAAAAAATTTGGGAAGTCACATAATCTATATATACTATTACTTATGAATAAAGGATACAAAACTGAAAAACAAATATGAAGTTTGACGATCTAATTACCACTTCCTTCTGTTTTCCACAGAAACAGGTAAAAGGGATAAGGATCAAAAAGAAATCATTTCCATTCATGTTCAGCCACTATTAACAAAAAAAAATCTTCACTAAAAGTGGTGATGTCTTCTAACTGGTAGGAACAGCCATCGGAATTTTTGCTTTCCATCAGTCACAGAAATCCTTCACAACTGGACAGAACAATTGCGTCCGCTCTCCGTCCCTTCAGCAGACAAAACGCTAACAGCAGACAAGAGACTATGGACAAGCGTCACAGCTCTACAGAGAAAGGCTCCTCACTCTTAACCACACATATCAAATCCAGCTTTCAGATCAGCAAAGCCAGAAGGTGTAAGACCTGACAACCACACAGGCTTAAATTTGACTGCCACACAGGTCCCAGGATAGGAGACACACTAACAGACGTTCACATCACTGGTCATAGTTCAGGCACCCAGATTAACCCACACAACACAAACATACATACCAAACACTCATCAATGCACACATCCACACAGTCATCACAGCGTTCTTCAAACATCACAATTTATCTGCTGTATTACCTCTATTCCTATCATCATAATACATTCCTGGCAACGATCATTTCTATTTCGCTTTGCAATGGGAAGACACCCTTGTTGGCTGACAGTACTGGCACGGTGACTGCCTTTGGCCTATCTACAGCCTCTGTCCTGTTTGAAAAACATACCTTAAGTACCTTGCATGCTTAACGCATTTCTATATGCTTTCCGTTCCATTTGTGAGCCCTGATGCTGTCAGGAATCAATTTTTCATCAAAAAAGAAAAATTCTTTTCAACAAAGTCCTGACTCAATGAAATTACGGATGCAGGAGCTAATATCTGCGCTAAAATCCTGGGCAATTTAACAAGCTGTGATGAAGAATTCGGAGGTTTATTGAATAAAGAGATTGCTGAAAGTAAACAAAGAAGAACAAAGGCAGCCTTTGCTGACAGTTCATATCATTCGAAGAAGAGAATTTGGTTGAATTAGCCTCACTGTTGTTGGATTCAACTCACGGTGAGGACTATGTCACTGCTCCCAAGTGAGTGAGAATGATTCAGAATATATAGAAGAATCTGAGAAGGTGAGTGGGCCAATCAATATTTTACCATTCATAAATGATCACGAACTGTTTAGTCATGCTTTGATGAAGAAGTCATCACCTAACTGTGTCCTAAATAGATATTCTTATTGTTATTATGCATGGATTCATCATTTTGTTCAACAGTTTGCCCATCCATACCTCTTCACGCATAACTAAATAATCTTTGACCTCAGCAATCATTGAGCTTCCTTTTTACCTTCAGTTTATCTACATTCACAAGAGTTTGTGCCAAGCATGGCCATTTTTACTGTGTTAGCCACCAAACACCATCACCGCCACAATCACCACCAACATACCCATCAACACCAACAACGTTACTGTCACAACCTGATCATGACAACCAATAATAACATCAACACCACCACCACTACTTCCACAACTTGATGACCACCACCACCACCTACATCATCAAAACCACAGACATTACTTTCACATCTTGATCATGACCACCAACTACATCTTCATCAAAAACACCATCTCTAGTACTTAAATATCACCATATAAAACAAATCATTTTTACACATATACACACACAAATGCAATATGTACCTTGAAAATCAAAATTTATCATGACTTTCCCCCAAATGGTAGAGTGCATTTTATGGTCAGTGCTACATTAAACTTGGGGTAAAAAAAAAAAAAAAAACCCACATAAAAACACTTGTATTACTTTGTAGGGAAAAGAGCTATGCATTCCAGATGATTGATTTTTAATGCATACCATGTGCTTACAACCCCTTGCACAACGTCCTCATTTCATATAGCAGAAATTCCACTTTCAAGAAGAGACTATTCTTCCCACTGCATGCAGGTGACACCTTTGTGTGCAGACCTGAGTTAATGCCCCTGTCACTGTGCTTTTTGCAGGCACTAGCGATGACAACACAACAGGGCCCAGCTGTGCTCTATTCTGTAGTAAACATTCCCGGCTGTCTCTTGTGTGAAAACTATTCCCGGCTGTCTCTTGTGTGAAGACTATTCCCGGCTGTCTCCTGTGTGAAAACTATTCCCAGCTGTCTCTTGTGTGAAAACTAACAAGTTTATCCAACTTTCTACATCTGCTAACCATGCTACTACGTTTTACACTGGGGCCTGATGAAGTCAACAGAAAAAAGCACACATGAAACTGAGCTGTCAGGATCTCAAACAGTTTCTATTTCTGCCAATGAGAGGGAAAAAAAAGGTCAGTGCTGCAGGATTATCCCATCACACTCAGATGACCCGGTTAATTAGTGCTATGACTGGAAAATATATAAATGACTGAAATGACAGAGATAAAAACAAACGCAAACTCAAATACATGGCAGCCTTTCGTCCTCAAGGAAAGATTTTACTTGTATGCACTGTGTAGGCATCTTCAGCTGTGATGTGAGTTTTGAATCGGTTTATCACTTACATTCACATTAACCCTCACAAGAGAAGAGAATATGTTGATGGAAAGCAGTTTTCAGAATTATTTGTTGAACTTCTCTCCGTCAACAGATGATCTTCTCTTTCAAGTTAATAAGGATACAGCCAGTACATCTAGTGAGATTACACATGCTGGCTTTCGATGTCGCACCATTCATAGCTCTCTACAAGGAGTAAACATCGACACAGATACACCAGTAAACACATCAGCACAAGACAACTGTAATCAACACACAGCACACAGAAGGTAGAAAAGATACCACAGACAAGTTAACAGGCAGAAGCTTCACATACACACACATACTGCTGCTTGAGATTCCACATAGTGTGAAGCTGTTAGCACCAAACACTGTCCACATGGCCATCACATAAAACCGTCATCAGCCTGGCTCTCCTAATAAAATGCCAGTCCTTCAACTTCAATTATCTGTAAGAAAAGCCAGTCCAATCTCTTTGTGTTTTTTTTCTTATGGTACATATTACCCATTAGCCAGAAGACAATCTTACACGTAAGAAGTTCATGGTTGTTCTCCTTTCCTTCCCAGGGAAGATCATGACCCCTCAAGAGACAGGGGACACAATCACAGATATTGGATACACTGACAGAGCAAGATCACACTTTTCACCACCACAATCACAGAGAGTATTACAGGAACCAGCACAAGACAGACTTGTTCACTCTGATAACAACCGTTAATCTCTCATCCATCTCCTTGATGACCTGCTGTGACCATTCACTCTATTCTCCTCTGGTGGTAATAAACTAACGAAACGTGCAATACATGGTTACATATCGCTGCCTGGAAACACAACTGCTATAAGTCTGAAAATCAAATTTTACAGGAGACCAAAAAAACGATTATTTATCCCCACAAGATATGCTGCAAGCTGAGTTACGGTACAAATATTCTGATTACAACATGTTCATTTTTAAGATAATGTGATTATGACTAGGCTACATTATGCCCCTTGGCCCACTCTTAGAGTATACCAAAAATCTCAAAAATGCAAAAAAAATTCAAGTAACGACAGTTGCATTTCCGAACAGCGATATGTGCAACGTCACTTCATTTATCACCCTCACTGTGTAGCAGACATTCGTGTCATGTACATATTTCTGCGCCCAGACTTCCCAGTATACAATGACGCTACAGTGCCTTTTAATGATCACTCAATAACAGGGTCCAGGTCCCACACAATCAATGACAGGCTATGAAAACTCTTGTTATCCAAACAAGCTGTCCCTGGGCTGGGTCATCAACGACTCTAGGGTGTCTTGGAGGGGGAGTGCAGGAGGTTGTCAGAGTGGGATTCAGGGAGCAGCAGACGCAGGAGGGAGCGCAGGGTGGCCATTGAGTCGGTCAGCCCCACGCTGTCCAGGTAACGCTGAGTCCACACCTCTTTGTAGGTGTTGCTCAGCTCAAGCAGCCTGCACATCACCACCATCACCATTTCTTCACAGCTGCTGCTGACCTTTCACCCTCTTTCTTTGTCACATGCTTGTTCACTTATTCACACACATAGTCATGTACCTTGCTCACTCACTCACTCACAGTCTTGTTTTACATATCTCATGGGGACTTGAGTCACACTTAAATCACTCTAGCACACCTTGTATGGACGGAATGGTGGAATTTCATCACAATGATCAAATTCTGTCACCACATAGAAAGATAATAAATTCTTGAAATATTTCTTTCTAACTTCAAAAAAAAAAAAAAAATTATCCCAGATTCTCATAGTGCTGCCTCCTGGATGAAAGTTGTACACATTTCATTTCATGACACTTCATTTATGCCCAGACAGCTTGCCAGGACCTGAGATCTTGAGAGCACTTCATGCGTATCATGAATGCAAAAAAGTCCAAGATATAAATGCAAACACTATTGGGCACACACTCTCTCTCTCACACAACACACACACACACACACACACACACACACACACACACACACACACACACACTCACACACACTCACACTCACACACACATACACACACACACACTCACAGACAACCCACCTGTTGGCGAGGTCGGTGCGTGCAGTGGCGGTGAGGTTGTTGACGCCAAAGTTGACGACGGAGAAACCAGCACTGCTCTGACTGCCTGGTTTCAGACCAGCCAGCACCAAGGCCTTGCCAATCCTGTCACACACCATCAACACTTTGCTGTCTTCACAACCATGAAATGTGCACTTTGAAAAACCTCTGGTCAGAAAACTTGGATAAACTGTACAGAAATGCAATATTTTGTAAATTACAAGCACTAGATTTTTCATGGAAGTTTGGTTCAGAGCCCCATCAGTCAACTACCCTTTGAACAAGTTTCTTATAAAAAAAATATCAGTAAAATACTTGCTGGCATGAACACTCAAACACAAAATGAAATCTAATTTTTACAGGCTCAAGCTTAAACCTCTTCATGACAGCAAATTCAGTAAACACACAAACTCTCTGTGTGAAACAGATGAAATTTTACAACCTAGCATCGCCTTCTTAACCATCATTATTCTCACTACAAACATTAAGATTTTCTACAAAATGAAGGAGTGTATTCTTCAAAATGTCCCAACTCTTCTAAACATTTTTCATACTTTGATGCTCAGCCCAGAAGGACCTTTTTTGTTTAGACAATTTTGTTTGACGTCACACTTAATCTAAAAGCTCCCTTTCTTTTGAATCTTTGTAGGGAGAGAGTAAGAATAAAAACCGAAATATTCAGACAGAGGTTGGTGCTGGGGGGAGTGAAGGCAAGGGTATGAATAACCCCAGCTTCTTAACAGTCTGTTAGTGACCCTTGGCCTTTGGCTTGCTCTTTTCAGCATGTGACTCTCCAGTTTGGTGACCATACCATTCACCTTGACTATGTCTTCCATGACAAGACAACGCCATCTGGAAAACAACGCTGATCCTCTTCCTAGAGAAGGTATAACTGTAAAGGTCAGTGGTGGTTTTCATCCTTCTGTTGTTGATGTGAGAGCTGGATACTGACAGCAGACCTTGGAGTACAAAATCCAGGCATTTGACAATAACTGTGCCAGAGGGATTCCCCACCCTCATACACATGACTACACCAGGCAGCAAGTCATCACACTCAGGAAGACATGAATGTCTCTCTGCAATTCTCCAATGGCAGCAATTTGTCTCATATGGGCATATATCTGGCCATGAATTCCTGTCCAACCCCATCCTATATGGTATAAAAGAGGTTCTACGTCCCAAAGACCGAAGAGGCACTGAATGGACAAAACAGGCAAGAGTCCTCTTCCCTACTGTGCATAACGGAGGACAGAGGGCTGCAAAGATCCCTGACTGCACCCTTACCTGTTCTTATAGCAACATTCAGCAGAAATGATTTTCTTTCTGCATTGGCTTATTTTGATTTCCATTTACAATTTCACATGGAACATTGTGTGCTATGCTCTAGACAGGACCTTAACCCGTAGAGTGCCTTTAAGCCATCAGCTGACGCCGCATTAAAAATGCTTTCCCAGTGCCTATGGGCCGTCCACTGACGTCATGCATTTTTCTTGAATTTTCATTCGTTACTATTTCTATCAACGGACTTAAATAGAGTGTGCGTAGTAAGCCTTATATGTCTGTAGTATTAAAATGATATGTAAATGACCACACGTGAGGGGAAAGCCCATTTATTCTCATCACTGACTGGATGACCAGCCAGCACTTCGTCTCGCTTGCAAAGATGGCGGCGCAACCTTCGACAAGCGCAGCGACCAAATCAACGTATTTACACAGCTGAGCAGGCTCTGCTAATGATTTTTGACAAAGACAATAATCTTTTATTCAACAACCCACTCGAGCATGAAGGTGAGATGATGATAGTGATGGAATTGCCGACCATATTCGTCAGTTATTGAGTCGGGCTGTGTGACCTCAGTGTGTGTTCAGCTGACTGCGTCGAACGAGCCAGCCTAGTGTGTACTCTGCACTGTGTGCCAGTGGTCAGTGACATGATAGTCAGCGCGAGAGGGGAGCGCTGCCTGCTCGCGGCGTGGCACGGGGCAGAGGGAAAGGTAGGGGAAGAGGAGCAGTGAAAGAGAGGGTTGAAGTCCAGCAAGGGGGCGTGGTGGGGAGAGGGGGGCGTGGCCGTGGACTGACCTGTCTGCTTAGAGTGTGAGCGTCTTGATAGACTTCTAAACTGTTTTACTTTCATTTACAGGTGTAGTGTGACAATACAAACTTTATTTTCAACTTTTTTGCTTTGTGTTCTTGTTTGGATGTGAAGATGTAGTGGCAAATACATATGTTTTTGATCGTGCAAAAAATCTATCCAAATCTAAACGCCTAAATACTTTTTTATTATCAAAATTAAAACAAAAGAAGCCCAGATTCAAAATCTTCATTCAATTTCCTTCAAAAATTATATATATTTCATTTTTATATCTTTTGTAGTTTCTGAGCTAGAATTTTTTGTTAATTATTACCCCCAAATCATTAGATTTCCCTGGCACTGGGAAAGCCTTTGTTTGTAATATTTTCAGGCAGTGAACGGGTTAATGACGAATCCTTTTCTGGGTTGACTCCAAAACACATACAGTGGGTAGGTTAAACTTGCTTCTCTGATGTGCAATAGCATTACTATGCCATTTTCTATCTTACCGCCCCCTTCTTCCTCTCTCACTCCCAACACAGGCATGCCCACGCATGCACGCACACACACACACACACACACACACACACACACACAGAGAACTGACTTGCAAGCCAGCAGCATGAAGTCGATGGTCAGAAGCAGCTCCTTGATGACGCCCTGAGTCCTGACATAGCCCTCCCACTCTGCCACCTTGTTCAGCGCCGTCTGACAGGTCTTCACATGACGGGACACCAGCTGTGTCACACATTGCAGAGCACATCACACCAGCTGTCACACATTGCACATCACACCAGCTGTCACACATTGAACAGCACATCATACCAGCTGTCACACATTGCACAGCACAGCACATCAGCTGTCACACATTGCACAGCGCATCACACCAGCTGTCACACATTGCACAGCACATTGCACCAACTGTCACACATTGCACATCACATCACACCAGCTGTCACACATTGCACAGCACATCACACCAGCTGTCACACATTGCACAGTACATCACACCAGCTGTCACACATTGTACAGCACATCACACAAGTTGTCACACATTCGTCATTGCACAGCACATCATACCAGCTGCCACACATTGCACAGCACATCACACCAGCTGCCACACATTGCACAACACATCACACCAGCTGTCTCACATTGCACATCACATCACACCAGCTGTCACACATTGCACAGCACATCACACCAACTGTCACACATTGTACATCACATCACACCAGCTGTCGCACATTGCACAGCACATCACACCAGCTGTCACACAGTGCACAGCACATCACACCAGCTGTCACACAGTGCACAGCACATCACACCAGCTGTCATACATTGTACAGCACATCACACCAGCTGTCATACATTGTACATCACATCACACCAGCTGTCGCACATTGCACAGCACATCACACCAGCTGTCACACAGTGCACAGCACATCACACCAGCTGTCACACAGTGCACAGCACATCACACCAGCTGTCACACATTGCATAGCACATCACACCAGCTGTCATACATTGTACATCACATCACACTAGCTGTCGCATATTGCACAGCACATCACACCAGCTGTCACACAGTGCACAGCACATCACACCAGCTGTCACACAGTGCACAGCACATCACACCAACTGTCATACATTGCACAGCACATCACACCAGCTGTCACACAGTGCACAGCACATCACACCAGCTGTCACACATTGCACAGCACATCACACCAGCTGTCACACATTGCACATCACATCAGCTGTCACACATTGCATAGCACATCACACCAGCTGTCACACATTGCACAGCACATCACACCAGCGGTCACACACTGCACATCACACCAGCTGTCACACATTGCACAGCACATCACATCAGCTGTCACACAGTGCACATCACATCGCATCAGCTGTCACACATTGCACAGCACATCATACCAGCTGTCACAAATTGCACAGCACATCACATCAGTTGTCACACATTGTTCAGCACATCACACCAGTTGTCACACATTGCACATCACATCACACCAGCTGTCACACATTGCACAGTACATCACACCAGCTGTCACACATTGCACAGCACATCACACCAGTTGTCACACATTGCACAGTACATCACACCAGCTGTCACATATTGCACAGCACATCACACCAGCTGTCACACATTGCACAGCACAGCACACCAGCTGTCACACAGTGCACAGCACATCACACCAGCTGTCACACATTGCACAGTACATCACACCAGCTGTCACACATTGCACAGCACATCACACCAGCTGTCACACATTGCACATCACATCACACCAGCTGTCACACATTGCACAGCACATCACACCAGCTGTCACACATTGTACAGCACAGCACACCAGCTGTCACACATTGCACAGCACATCACACCAGCTGTCACACATTGCACAGCACATCACACCAGCTGTCACACAGTGCACAGCACACCAGCTGTCACACATTGCACAGTACATCACACCAGCTGTCACACATTGCACAGCACATCACACCAGCTGTCACACATTGCACAGCACATCACACCAGCTGTCAGACATTGCACAGCACATCACACCAGCTGTCACACAGTGCACAGCACATCACACCAGCTGTCACACAGTGCACAGCACATCACACCAGCTGTCACACATTGCACAGCACATCACACCAGCTGTCACACAGTGCACAGCACACCAGCTGTCACACATTGCACAGTACATCACACCAGCTGTCACACATTGCACAGCACATCACACCAGCTGTCACACATTGCACAGCACATCACACCAGCTGTCACACATTGCACAGCACATCACACCAGCTGTCACACATTCGTCATTGCACAGCACATCACACCAGCTGTCACACATTGCACAGCACATCACGCCAGCTGTCACACATTGCACAGCACATCACACCAGCTGTCACATATTGCACAGCACATCACACCAGCTGTCACACATTGCACAGCACATCACACCAGCTGTCACAAATTGTACAGCATATCACATCGGCTGTCATCACAGCATGACAATGACACCAGCTGTCACAAATCACATACATCGCAACATGACACTGTTACATGTAGTCATGGTATGACATGACACCAGCTGTCACAAATCACATACATCGCAACATGACACTGTTACATGTAGTCATGGTATGACATGTCACCAGCTGTCACAAATCATATACATCACAACATGACACTGTTACCTGTAGCCACAGTATGACATAACAACAGCTGTCACAAATCATATACATCACAACATGACACTGTTACATGTAGTCATGGCATGACGTGACACCAGCTGTCACACATCACATACATCACAACATGACACTGTCACATGTAGTCACGGCATGACATGACAACAGCTGTCACACATCACATACATCACAACATGACACTGTTACATGTAGTCACGGCATGACATGACACCAGCTGTCACACATCATATACATCACAACATGACAATGTCACATGTAGTCACGGCATGACATGACAACAGCTGTCACAAATCATATACATCACAACATGACACTGTCACACATAGTCACGGCATGACATGACAACAGCTGTCACACATCCCACATCTCATTTGAAGGTGCAACATATAAGCCGTCACACATCACTGATGTTCATATCATAAAACTGTAACATATAACTATAACATATGTGCATATCACAACACCAAACTGCAATCTGTCAATACACAACAAATCATAGTCAAACCAAACAAGTCTGTTAACATGCAATGGGTAACAATGTTACAATGGTCACAGTACTCCACAGTCTGTTAACATATGACAAATAAAGAGCCACATCCGATCAGTCTAACATATAACTGATGACGGCCACACCCAACAGGTCTAACATATAACTGATACGGCCACACCCAATCAGTTCAGCATATAACTGATAACGGCCACACCCAACCAGTCTAACATATAACTGATAACGGCCACACCCAATCAGTACAGCATATATCTGATAACGGCCACACCCAACCTGTCTCACATATAACTGATAAAAGCCACATCCAAGCAGTCTCACATATACCTGATGACAGCCACACCCAACCAGTCTCACATATAACTGATGATGGCCACACCCAACCAGTCTCACATATAACTGATGACGGCCACACACAACCAGTCTCACATATAACTGATGACGGTCACACCCAACCAGTCTGACATATAACTCATGACGGCCACACCCAATCAGTCTGACATATAACTGATAATGGCCACACCCAATCAGTATAGCATATAAGTGATGACGGCCACACCCAACCAGTCTAACATATAACTGATGACGACCACACCCAACCAGTCTAACATATAACCCATGACGGCCACACCCAACCAGTCTAACATATAACTGATGATGGCCACACCCAACCAGTCTAACATATAAATGATGATGGCCACACCCGACCAGTCTAACATATAACTGATGACGGCCACACCCAACCATATAACTGATGACGGCCACACCCAACCAGTCTAACATATAACTGATAACAGCCACACCCAATCACAGTCTCTTAAAAAAAACAAACATGTAACTGATAATGGCCAGACTAAAATCAGTCTGGTAACATAAAAATCTAATCATGGTCACAGTAACCACATAACTCTCTTAATACAACACCTGATTATCGCCAGACAAGAAATGAGTGCGCTGACACACACAACTGATCATGTCCAGATCAATCACAGTCTGCTGACTAAAGACAACTCAATATGTAAACATCGGATCACAGCCTGCATACTAAGAAGTCCCAAGGCCTCTGCTTTGTTCAGTTCAGAGGTCAAAGTTCATGTACATATTCTCATCTCTCAGGGCTCCACAGACTCAGCCCCATCCCTGCCCATGCCACCAGCGGTGTGCCACAGGTACCTGTAACGTGTCGGTGGACAGGTGCTCCAAGGGGACACCATCAGGGTAGGTCAGTAGTCGGAACAACACGGAGCCGTGTTCTTCTGGTAGATTGTGCACATACTCCCCTGAAAACACACACACACACAGACATGTCAACCGCCATGGACATCAGCATATTGTGCATGCATGCCCCTGGAGGTATACTCTGCAATGTGTATATGGCATAGGTAGCCATATGGTGTTCAAGTATCCTCATGAACACACACACACTCTCTCTCTCTCTCACATACACACACCCACTTTTACACTCTCTCTCTCTCTCTCTCACACACACACACACACACACACACACACACACACACACACACACACACACACACACCCTTTCGATGAACACGGGCATCAACATTCTGCAATATCTACATTTACCCACATTTATTCTTCTGCGTGAAGTCTAGAAAGCAACATTCTCATATACCCAAGGATACACGCATTGTAAAGAAAACTGCTTTCCCGTACTTCAAAGCTGACGAGTACATGGGTAAATGTGGATACTGCCAAACACGCAGAGATACCTACACGCTCACAGATGTGGATACACTGACGCATCCAGACACACTGTCAGAATACTCAGATATGGACACATTGACAGATATAGACACAAAGAGATGAGATATGGATACACTGAGAAATACAATCAGAGTGACAGATACATAAACACATACACAGATGAAAACACACTGAGAGGCACCGACAGAGATGTGCACACACTACCAGCTATGTACACACTGAGGACAATGTCTACACACACAGCGGCCAGCCAGTGTCATTCAGTCTTCTTCACCACACCTTTTGTCCATGAATTGGTGTTTGGCGTCATATACTTTACCATGTCAGACCATAGCATTCAACGGCAGTTAGCCAGCTCTGTCAGGCCGAATTTTTTCCGTGGCCAATGCAGTCATAAGACAGTCACGTGATGTCACCCCACTTCCGGCCCCGGAAGAAGCCAGTGTCAACTTCCTATAAGCCATTCATCTTCGGCCTGCCGTCAAAGCAAGATAAGTCTTGTGCTCTGTCTCGCCTATACTTGCCTTTGTGTTAACTTTGCTGTGTTTTGTTCTATACTTGATTCAGTTGTGGCTTGCAAATGTGAGGCTCTTGGTGGGAGCGTATTTATCAAAAGATTTGTCACGGAAAAAATTCGGCCTGACAGAGCTGGCTAACTGCCGTTGAATGCTATGGTCTGACATGGTAAGTATACTAGCCAAACAGGGAGTATAACACAAACTCCCCATATTTGTGACCATCACTCTCGTCACAGATGTCTTTTGCACTTTTCATTGTCCGCCCCCCCCCCCCCCCCCCCCCCCCAACTCCCATATGAGCTGCATGGTTTTGACATGAAACGCACATGTCTTCATGCTTTCTCCACAAAGTGTATCCTATACCTGTCAAATGAAGCATAAAAGTGGTCAGTCTTTCTCCCCAGTGTGCTATGTGCCTTGTGCATGAAGCATACATTGATGTTCTCTCCCTCCACAAAATGTCATTTGTGCCTGTCATATGAAGCATATACCTACGTTCTTTCTCTCTCCCATGTATAAACAGTGTGTCTGTCATATGAAGCATATACCTACGTTCTTTCTCTCTCCCAAGTATAAACAATGTGCCTGTTATATGAAGCATATACCTACATTCGTTCTCTCTCCCAAGTATAAACAATGTGCCTGTTGTATGAAGCATATACCTACGTTCATTCTCTCTCCCAAGTATAAACAATGTGTCTGTCATATGAAGCATATACGTACCTATGTTCTTTCTCTCTCCCAAGTATAAACAATGTGCCTGTCATGTGGAGCATATACCTACATTCTTTTTCTCTCCCAAGTATAAACAATGTGTCTGTCATATGAAGCATATACCTACGTTCTTTCTCTCTCCCAAGTATAAACAATGTGCCTGTTGTATGAAGCATATACCTACATTCTTTCTCTCTCCCAAGTATAAACAATGTGCCTGTCATATGAAGCATATACTTACATTCTTTCTCTCTCCCAAGTATAAACAATGTGCCTGTTATATGAAGCATATATCTGTAGTCTTTCTTTCTCCTCAATGTGTACTAGGTGTCTGTCACATCAAGTCTACATTTTTGTTCTCTCTCTCTCTGTCTCCCGAGCGGACTGTGGGCCTGTCACACATGAACTATACATTTATATTTTCTCTCTATCCCTATTGTGTACTATGTGCCTGTCACATGAATCATACATTTATGTTCTCATCCTCTCTCCACCCAATGTGTTCTATGTGCCTGTTGATGTAGCACACATTTGTGTTTTCCTTCTCCCTACATTGAGTTACATGCCTGTCGCAAGGTGTACACTTTCATGTTGTTTCCCCTACTCCCAATGAGTACAGTGTTTTTGTCAGCCTTTTACATGGTGTACAGTTCCCTGTTCTTTCCCCCTCTCCCAATGTGTACAGTGTTCCTTTCAGACGTTAACACAGGAATCCAGTCCCTCTCACTCTGCTCCCCTTCACTCTGCCCACGTTACTTGTCCCCTCAGGCCCCTCCCCTGTGGCAGGTGTCTGTCCACATATGTACCTGTCTTGTTGGTAGCCCGACGGATGGCGAAGGTCTCCGCTCGTCCTAACTCCACAATGACTTCACCTAACACTGAATAGGGATCACAGTAGACGTGCTGGCTCAGTAGATCTGACAGCGGGCCCACGATGTCATCCTGTACACACATACCCCACACACCACTTGACCACTCTCTGTCAGAGGTCCTACTCAACATGCCCCACACATCACATGATCATTCTCACTGCAGGTATCAGAGGATGTACTGTAAAAACATAACACAGCAATCCCACTTTATCATTCTGTACGCACACCACCAATGTCTAAACAAATCTCAGAGACAGGTCCCCCAGTTCACAGCTAGAAAAATTTTGTGACACAGGACCCACTGCAAACTGTTTGATAATTCTCTGGCACAAGTCTCAGTTTACCTCTAGGCAGTTGTCTGGCACAAGTCCCACTATACTGCAAGACAATTCTCTGATACAGGTCCCACTACACACTGCTAGACAATTCTCTGACAAAGGTCCCATTACACTGCTAGACAATTCTCTGACAAAGGTCCCACTACACTGCTAGACAATTCTTTAGACAGGTCACACTACACACTGCTAGGTAATTCTCCGACAGAGGTCCTACTGAACTGCTAGACAATTCTCTGACACTGGTCCCACTCTACTGCTAGACAATTCTCTGACACAGGTTCCACTATACACTGCGAGACTCTTCTCTGACACAGGTCCCACCATACTGCTAGACAATTCTCTGACACAGGTCCCACTATATACTGAAAGGCTCTTCTCTGACACAGGTCCCACCATACTGCTAGACAATTCTCTGACACAGGTCCCACCACACTGCTAGACAATTCTCTGACACAGGTCCCACCACACTGCTAGACAATTCTCTGACACAGGTCCCATTATACACTGCGAGACTCTTCTCTGACACAGGTCCCACCATACTGCTAGACAATCTCTTGACACAGGTCCCACCACACTGCTAGACAATTCTCTGACACAGGTCCCACCATACTGCTAGACAATTCTCTGACACGGGTCCCACCACACTGCTAGACAATTCTCTGACATGGGTCCCACCATACTGCTAGACAATTCTCTGACACGGTCCCACTATACTGCTAGACAATTCTCTGACACAGATCCCACTCTACTGCTAGACAATTCTCTGACACAGGTCCCACCATACTGCTAGACAATTCTCTGACACAGGTCCCACCATACTGCTTGACAATTCTCTGACACAGGTCCCGCCATACTGCTAGACAATTCTCTGACACAGGTCCTACTACACTGCTAGACAATTCTCTGACACAGGTTACACTACACACTGTTAGACAATTCTCTGACACAGGTTACACTACACACTGCAGACAATTCTCTGGCTCAGGTCCTACAAGATACTGCTCAACAATTCTCTGAGCCAGGTCCCTCCAGACATTGCATAACAATTCTCTGACACAGGTCCCATTGCAAACACAACGCACACTGGACGAAAGGCAAAGGAGAAGGGCTGGGAAATGGGACTGTGGAGTGGGGTGGGCACAGGGGATGGGTGTGAGGATGGTACCAGACAAGCTGCCCAAGGCAGGAGACTGAACCAACAACTGGAGGGTAAAGAGGTGGTAGCCTGTCCTACAGAACACACACACTCACACACACACGTGTGCACACAGAAACACACACACACACACACACACACACACGCATGCATGCAAACGTACGCATGCACTTGCACACAGCAACACACACACATGCACACAGACACACACACACACGAACACACACACAAACACACACACACACGTACACGCTCACACACACACACGCACTCAGAAACACACACACACACACACACACACATACACACTAACTGTGACTCACCCACTGGCACTGAGTGTTCCAGGCCATCCCAGCCCCTATGACAAAGCCAGGCCAGGCGAAGGGTTGATGGGTCAGGTGACCTTTACCCGTCCAATCACATACCACCACACCCAGCGCCCCCTGGCTGCTCCCTGACTTCACCGCTCTGTAAATGTTGTGCATGGCTGCCTCGGGGCACCCTGCCAAACTGAACCCCAAAACACAAGCCAAGGACAGTTTACCAGCCTCTCTTCCTCTAGACACAGCAAGGGTACAACCAAATTCATGGTGCCCTACTTCACTGAAAACAAGAAGATACCGCCATTTTCTGGAGCTCCGTTTCATGGAAAAAGGCATCTATTCACACTTTAAGGCGCTCTCTTCTCCTAATTGGCAAGATATTGCTGCTTACAGGCAATCTATTCAAAGGAAGAAGAAAAAAAAAATGACAAGGGACCACCATTTATTGGAACTATATGTTAGAGAAAATTGCAAGGTACCACCACTTTAGAGCACACTCTTCCCCTGAACATGGTCTGGTACTGCCACTACATGGTGCTCCATTTCACAGCAAATGGCAAAGCACCGCCACTCTATGCATCTCTAAAAACAGCACAGCACTGCTTCTTTATGGTGCTCTATTTCACAGAATATGGCATGATACTGCCACTTTATGGCACTCGAATCCCCTGAAAATGGCAAGATACTAACAATTCATGCTATTCTTTTTCATGTAAAATGGCACACGCTATTATTTTATCATGCTGTCTTTCATAGAAAAATGGGGAGTTTGTGTTATACTCCCTGTTTGGCTAATATACTTACCATGTCAGACCATAGCATTCAACGGCAGTTAGCCAGCTCTGTCAGGCCGAATTTTTCCGTGGCCAATGCAGTCATAAGACAGTCACGTGCAGTCACGTGATGTCACCCCACTTCCGGCCCCGGAAGAAGCCAGTGTCAACTTCGTATACGTCATTCAGCGAGGCCTGTGTGTATGGTAACCCCGAGAACCTTGGCGCCAGAGGGGAAGGTAGGGAGGGAATTAGAGTCTGACATGGTAAGTATATTAGCCAAACAGGGAGTATAACACAAACTCCCCATTTTGGCGTCATATACTATACCATGTCAGACCATAGCAGAATTTAAAGGAATCGGAGGAGGGCGAGCGCCCTAATGGTTCTTGGGGTTGACCGATATGGCTGCATTGGTCGCCACAAAGGAAATCCCCTTAGACCCATCAGCTCTGGTCATGCGGATATCCCTCAGGTAAAGATTAATGAAGGGATTTTCCGAACGCCAGTAGGCTGCCTCCAGCAGGTGGCGCACGGGAACAGAGTACTGGAACGCTGTGGAAGTGGCCAGTGCTCTGACCTCGTGGGCCCTGGGTGATAGGACAGGGAGATCCTTGTACGCCTGAGCGTAGGTAGATCTCACCGTCTTGGAGAGCCATCTGGAGATAGTTCCCGCCGAGATATCTCTAGTATTGTTGGGGTTGAGGGAGATACGGAGTCGTCTCTGGGAGGAGCGCCTGGGGCGTGTGCGTTCCCAGTAGTACCTGAGACACCTGGAGGGGCAAAGGTCCATGTCTCCATCTTTTTCTCCCTTTCCCAAGATGTCCGTCAGGGAACGGATGACGAGGAAGGGAGAGGGGGTGCCCGGTTCCTGATTCTTGCCAAGAACTCCGGAAGGAACTTGAGAGAGACTGAGCCGTCCCTGTGGAAGGCGATATCTGTGGGGTCACCGCTGAGGGCGTGAATCTCACTTCGTCTTCTGGCCGAGGCCAGGGCGAGGAGAAAGGTGGTCTTAAAGGAGAGGAGGTCAAAAGGAATAGAAGCAATGGGTTCAAAAGGGGGTTTTCTGAGGGCATCGAGGACCGTAAAAAGGTCCCAGAGGGGAATGCGCCTAGGGGACTGAGCTTCCCGTAGAGCAACTCCTCTAGACACCTCTCTGAGGAGAAAGTCATTGTCAAAAGAAGGGCCCCCCAGTTGACGAATGGTGGTGCAGATAGCTGATCTGTAGCCCCGAATGGAGCCAGCCGACAGCTTAAGGGAAGAGGATAGGTGGGAGAGGAAATTTCCTATCTGGATGTTGGAGGGGCAGTCATGGGGAACAGAGTTATCTGAGCACCAGGTTATCCATCTCTCCCAATGGTAGTTGTAGAGGGATTCGGTGCTGGCTCTGCGAGATGCCGAGGCGAAGTCCCGTAATCCCTGAGAGGCCCCTGCCCCGGCTAGTGTGTCTAGGACGGACTGGGGTCTCTCCGAGTGGGGGGTAGATGCAGATGTTCGCAGTTGGGCTGGCATAGAAGCCACGCGTGTAGGCGAAGCATCTTGGGATTGGAGCGAGGAAGACCTGACCGGGGTTGTCTCAGCATGTCCCAGCGAGGGCTGAGCCGGAGGGGGGAACGTGGGTGAGGGACTTGAGGTCCGGGAACCAAGACTGGGTCGGCCACCATGGCGTTACGAGGATCAGCCTGGGTCTTTCCAGCCTTGCCTTCCTGATCACCTTGTGTAGGATGGGGAAGGGGGGAAAGGCATACGTCAGTAGGCCCGTCCAGGGGAGGGATAGTGCGTCGACTGCATCCGCCTGGGGATCTGGAACGGGGGAGACGTACAGGGGCAGGTGATGGTTGAAGCTGGTGGCAAACAGGTCGATCATGGGCACAAACCAATGGTTGCGCGACACCAGCGAAGGAGGGCCTCTGTTCTGAGGGAGAGGCCTATGGAGCGGGACCCTCCCCTTTGTTGACATAGCAAGCTACCGACGTATTGTCCGTGAGGAGGAGAACAAGTCGGTGCGCGACCTTGTGCTGGAGTTGGAGAAGGGCTAGCCTGACCGCTTCCAGCTCCCAGTCCCCCGAGGCGTGACTGTCCTCCACGTGGGCCCCCCAGCCCAAGTTGGAGGCGTTTGTATAAAGTTCCAGTGGTTGGGTTGGGTTGGGAGGGAGATGGGGACCCCGGTGGAGAGAGTGGCTGGAGTGAGCCGCTCCTCCGTCGCCGAAATGAACCAGTGTCCGAGGGGAATGACCTGGTCCCAGCGGTCGGAGGTCTGTGACAAACGTCGGCGGAACTCCCTCTGAAGTTGGCGTTTGGGGACCCGCCCCAGGGGAATGAGGGGAGACAGGGACTCCATCATTCCTAGGAGGGAGGACAGGGTTCTGGCCGAGGTGTGGGGTGCCTGTGACAGGCAGGAGATGAGGTCCACTATGCGTGCAGGCCTCTCCGGGGTCTGCCAGACGAACCGTAGGAATCGTCTGTGGGCCGGGTGAATCAGGATCTGAAAATAGGCGTCCTTCAGGTCTATGGATGTGGCCCAGTCGCGATGATGGATGGAGTCTCGGATCTGGGTGGGGGTCTCCATCTTGAACTTGGTGGGCCTGAGGAACTTGTTGAGGGGCGAAAGATCTAGAATGGGCCTCCATCCTCCCGAGGCTTTTGGGATCACAAAGAGGTGAGAGTAGAAGCCGGGGTTTGGGTGGGAAACCTCCGAGATGGCCCCTCTTTTGAGGAGGTCTTGGACTTCCGTGCGAAGAGCTTCTGCTTTGGCGGGGGAGGGTTCGTTGGGGGAGGGAGGGGGAGATAGCATGAGGGGGGGGACGCTCGTGGGCCCAAGGAAGGCGAAACCCTTCCTGTAGCACCGCCACTATCCAGGGGTGAGGCGCATGCGTCTCCACTGGTGGGCATGCCGGGAGAGGCTGCCCGCCAGGGGGGGCGAGGGTCTGGGCTGGTGGGTGGGGGATAGGGCGAGGGGGGGTGCTACCTGATCTAAGTCCCCTCGGGCTGTCTCCCTAGTCAGCTCCGGGAGCGTGACTGTTGGCCTAACCAAAAATTTTGCTGATGGGGTTTTGGCTTAGGCCTTGGGAGAAGATTAGGTCGCTTGGCGGGCCGTGCGGTGCGGGAAGGCGATTGTCTGGGATAGGGTCTGTGCCTGGGGAAGGAACGAAGTGGGGGTCTAGCAGGGCGTGGCGGTGGCCTGGGCGCAAAGGACACAGCCTGCTTGCGTTCCTCAACTGCTTGTGCTATGACGTCAGCCGAGTAGTCGCCAAAGAGCGACTGGTCCTGGCCCGGGATGCATCGCAGGGCTGCCTTAAGCGTCGGGGAGAGAGAGGTCCGCGCCAGCATGGCATCTCTCGCGACCAACAAGCAGTTGAAGTGGCTTCTGGCTGCGCTGTCCGCCGCAGCCGAAAGGTGATGCGAAATCCTGTTAACTAGGTGTCGCATGAAAGGATCGCTGAACAAGCGAGGGTCAGGCTCTTGGTGCGCCTCAGAGCCCGAGTCCCCCGGTACTGGGATGGCACCATCGTCCTCCGGCCATAGAGCCTCCGCTCGCTGAAGGGGCATGTCCAAGTAGGTGTGTCCCGCCGTGGTGTGGAGGAAGCCCATCCTGGCTACTCGGTCCCATTCCTTTAGGTTCTTAAAGGAGATGGTGCCGGAAGTAGGGGGGGCAGGTGGGGGATCAACCGACGGTCCGACTGGGAAATGCCCATCTCCCTGGTCACGGGATTGTCCGTAAACAAGGAGGCGACTGAGGGGTTCTTGGGTAGATTGGTCTAGATCTCTGGGCCGGGGGGGGACCGGCGAATTGGGAGAGGGAGAGAACTTCGTCAGCGGGTGCGGCCTCCCTCCTAACGAGGTCTGGTCGCCACCGTTCTATCGTGCGGACATCGTACAATGAGGTGGGGGCTAGCTCCTCGTATCGTCCGCCTCAGGGAGGTACTGGTCCTGAGAGGGTTCATAGCACCCGTCTTCAGGAGGTAAGTCGAGGGGTGCCTGTAGTGTGTCCCCGGTGGCCCTATAATCGGCGGCCGGGACATCGTCCTGCCGATCGGACGGCGCCCGAGGAGGGAGACCAAGGTCGACCCAGGCAAGTGAGGCCGGGTGCCACATTCGACCATGTAGCTGGTCGTGCTGGGTGTTGGCGTTAAGCCACTGGTCTCTCTCGGGGGCATAGAGCCACCGGTCCCCGGGGAGGTAAACGGGCTGTGGCGGCCCTGGGGTGTAGGCAGAAAGTCCCCGGGGACCCGGGTAACCTGAATCACTGTTGGGGGGGTCTTGAGAGGCCGTGGCCTGTCGTCCCCGTCCAGGTCCGTGCACTGCACCATACACGTCCTTGGAATGGGCCTGGGAGGGCCATAATGGTACGGAGGAGGATGCGGAAGTCGAGCCCCCAACCCGCGAAAGTGCGGATTGGTCAGGATGCGGTCCCGTGTTCCTCCCCCTGGAGGAATATGTCAGGTTACCCTTGGTCCCGCTGGTAGATCCTCCCCCCGGAGGAGCGGGACCGCGGACGTTGCCCAAATGGGGATCCGAAAAGGTCGGTTCCCCAACGTCCAATACCCCTAGGGAAGAAGGTGACGTTCGATCGGGGTAGGTCGACCGTCCTTGTGCATGGGCACGGCCGGGCCCATGGCGCGGCGTGCCCGCACGCCCAGGATTATGGACACCACCGAGGTCGTGCGTCGGGGTGACCATAAGGCTGCTTCCGGAGTCGAAGCGCTCCTCGAGCTCAGGTGTTGGCTGCACCTGTGCCCGGTGGGGCCGAGCGCTATGAGTGCACGTATCAATTTGGGGGGAAAAAGAGATACGTGACTCATCAAGGCGAGTGACGGATGGTGATTCCATCCCAGATCCGTCACCCGTGCTGGTCCGCGGCTCGGCAAGGTGCCCCGGGGGCCGAGATTCGCGTGACTCAGCATGATAGTTAGAAGTCTCCGAGCGAGTCCGTAGGCTAGAGGGCAAGCTGGCCGATGGAGAAGGGGTGGGGGAGGGCGAATTCCGTTGGCTAGTCTTTGCTCGGCCGGGCCCCTTGAGGGGAGCCTTGCCCTTAGACTTTCTGGGCAGCACCTTGAGGGGAGCTTTGCCCTTAGACTTTGCAGGCAGATCAAATGAAAGGCATTTTGAAATGGTGGCCGCTTGCCTATCAGCCTTGGGACGCCGCGGTCGTGCGTCCGTCGGTTTGGTAGACGAGGAAAGATCACGCGTCCCTTCCGCGGAGAAGTCGTCTCTGTCTACCCGAACCGTACGTTCATCAGTGCGAACGGATTGCTCCGAGATGGAATCGACCCGCGGGTTCTCCGGGAAATTGAGCGAACTCCGAGCAGTGGAGTGGCTCGACCCGGCGGTGTCCTTCACCATGTTGGGCACAGGTGGATAGAGCAAACCCGGAACACACGACCGCAAAGAGGAGACAAGGTGGCCGATCGAGAAAATCAATTAATCTCGATCGTCCGTGTGGTGTCGTGCAAAGTGCTCGAGAGATCGACTGAAAACTCGAACTACCCGTACACGCCACCGGTCGTGTGACTGGTATGGCTATTAATAGCAATCTCTACACGTGGAGTATCACTGTGTATTGGTGTGATAGTTCTTGGGCACTAAATCTTAATAAGCAGATCAGTGTCACGCACCCTTACTCGAACACGTTCTACCTGTGAAGGGTAAAGAGTACAGGTGTGATAGTTATTGAGCACTAAACCTTAATAAGCGGAACCAGCACAAAATGCGTGCTGAACCCGAGGCTCGGCAATATGGTGGGGGAACACGACCGGCGAGCGGTGCCGACGATCGCGAGTAACAAAGTCGCGAGAGTGCCGGTAAAAGAGACAAATCTTTTAATAAATACGCTCCCGAGAGTGCCGGTAAAAGAGACAAATCTTTTAATAAATACGCTCCCACCAAGAGCTTCACACGGCAAAATTACTCAGGGTCTAGTGCAAGTCGGAACCAGCACAAAATGCGTGCTGAACCCGAGGCTCGGCAATATGGTGGGGGAACACGACCGGCGAGCGGTGCCGACGATCGCGAGTAACAAAGTCGCGAGAGTGCCGGTAAAAGGGACAAATCTTTTAATAAATACGCTCCCACCAAGAGCCTCACACGGCAAAAAAACTCAGGGTCTAGTGCAAGCCACAACTGAATCAAGTATAGAAACAAAACACAGCAATGTTAACACAAAGGCAAGTATAGGCGAGACAGAGCACAAGACTTATCTTGCTTTGACGGCAGGCCGAAGATGAATGACGTATACGAAGTTGACACTGGCTTCTTCCGGGGCCGGAAGTGGGGTGACATCACGTGACTGCACGTGACTGTCTTATGACTGCATTGGCCACGGAAAAATTCGGCCTGACAGAGCTGGCTAACTGCCGTTGAATGCTATGGTCTGACATGGTATAGTATATGACGCCAAATGGCATGTATTGCAACTTCACAGAAAATGGCGGACACTTCCATGTTGTAACGCTATATTTTGCATAAAATGGCATGTGCTGTCACTTTTAGCTCTATTTCACTGAAATGGCATGTCTTAAAACATACAGCCACTAAGGTTCTGAGGAAGTGACACATATTGCAATCTTATGACGTCACAGAGACTGGTATGTGACTAACTGCCACATAATGGTGATCCACTACAATGAAAATGGTGCTGAGCTAGTGCTCGTAATCTTGGGGTTGCTATGTGACTAACTGCCACATAATGGTGATCCACTACAATGAAAATGGTGCTGAGCTAGTGCTCGTAATCTTGGGGTTGCGGGTTCAAATCTCGGCCGGGCCATTTCGGCACAGGGGGATTTTTTCCCTCGGAGTTAACATTGGTTCTGACTCCATTTCCCATACAGTCCTTCGAATGAGAGTATAAACCGAGGTTCCATGTGTGAACGCACACATAACATCTTGCACACATGTAAAATCCTATCACCAACTTTCGGAAGAGAACGCCAATTTGGCCATTGGTATGGATGACAAGTTACACATAGTATGCACCTTCCCCGAAGTTGGAGTATGGCTGCCTTAATGGCGGGATAAAAAACGGTCATACACACAAAACTCCACTCCCTTTGTTGGGTAGATGGGATTAATCCTTGCCTGTCTATACAGGGAGTGTCCGCAGGAGTATCAGCCTGCGTATGCGAAAAAAAATTTTTAAGTGCCCCTTTCCAACATCCCTACGCTGAGAATGACAAGTTATTGCAATTCTATGGTATACTCTTAGACTGAATACTGAAACAAACTACTGAACTTGAAGCAATCTACTATACACACACAAAAAGAGACAAAAAAGTACAATGAAATAACACCAAAATGTTCTGCCTTTGTCAGCATTATACTGCACTAAAACCAGCAAGTAATTGCCACGTCAACGGTCTTTGTCACACTGGGAACAGCAATAAGTCATTTCACTTTACAAAATTGTAACGAAAACTGCAACAATGTCTTTCCCACTCTATGGCACTCTGCTACACTCAAACAGGCAACACATTTGCATCACTTAATGGCATGCTATGATTCAGAGAAAAACCGCACATTTTATAATATTTTGTGAATTTCTATCTATCACACATAGAAAAAGGCAACTAGCTACTGCCACTTTGAAGCATACTCTTACGCCACAAGCACAGAAAGAGAGGTCAGAGAAAGCAAGTATCCAATGGCCACATGCTGTCATGCGGTTGCTCTCTTTACATACGAAACAGCCACATTATCAATATTACACAGTTGCTGCCTTTTATAAACTAAACAGCCATGTTACAAACAAGACATTTAATTTGTTTTTTAAGACATCTAAAACCACAAAGAATTATGGAAGAGACTCAAACCAGCAGTACAAAAAAACTGATGGCTTTTCGCTCTGCATGGCGATCTCCCAAATACCCTGATATGTGTTCATACAGTTGCTGCCCTTTATATACTAAACAGCCATGTTACAAACAAGACATTTAATTTGTTTTTTAAGACATCTAAAACCACAAAGAATTATGGAAGAGACTCAAACCAGCAGAACAAAAAAACTGATGGCTTTTCGCTCTGCATGGCGATCTCCTAAATACCCTGACAGAGCTTAATCTAGGATTTTTCAAAAAGGGGGGCAGTCCCCCCCTCATATCAAAAATAAGGGGGGCACCCCCCCCCCCTCCTCCTCCAGGGCCACTTCTTCAGCCAATTGTCTTGAAACTGGTGTTCCCTTGCACTGGCACTCTTTTCGGGCTGCTTCTCCGAGCTTTTGGATGTAGTCGCGGTTTCTTCATGATCTTCTCCACCCTCGCATGGCACAGAATCTTTTTTTTTTTTCACTTTTCCTCCACCAAAGTCGAAGTCAAATAGGGTGGGTGCACGCTTCATTTTGGAAAATATCCAATATGGCGCCTTAAACTCTCGCAACTTCTCGTCGGTGATCGAGAAGGAGGAGATGAACGCCACCGGTTGGTTGATTTACACTAACAGCCAATGAAATATCAAGAAATCGTTCGCTCCTGCTCAGTCCTTGTTTCAGTTTTTCAAGCAGACGACAAACGAGCACCCGCAATGATCAGTGAACAGGGCGGGCAGTCCTGCAACTGTGCAGGAGTCTGCCCACGTTAAGACTCAATAATTGCGGGAAGGAACAGATTTTCAGGGGATTGTACCAATCCCGCACTCTAGATTAAGCTCTGCCCTGATATGTGTTCATACAGTTGCTGCCCTTTATATACTAAACAGCCATGTTACAAACAAGACGTTTAATTTGTTTTTTAAGACATCTAAAACCACAAAGAATTATGGAAGAGACTCAAACCAGCAGTACAAAAAAAACTGATGGCTTTTCGCTCTGCATGGCGATCTCCTAAATACCCTGATATGTGTTCATAATTTTGCACCTCCAGCCTCCCTTCGAAGTCAACACTGCAAAGCAGTTTCTCTCTGTTCACGGCTTTTGTGTGAAGTTCACACACCAATCTCACTTGAACCTTGCTTTCGTTTCAATTTCTTCAGCGGTAAATGCCGTAAAATCCCAGCACGCTACAACTCGGTCTTTAAATAGACACGGGGAATCAAGTACTGTGAGCTAACTGAAAATGAGACAGCAAGCATCAGAAGCAGTAATAACACATTCATGCTTGTGTGGTTTTTCTTCATCCACTACACTTATGCTAAAAATGGAAACATGTTATTGCCACTTTATGGTGCTGTAAAATGCTGAAAAAGACACTATAACCTGAAAAAGGCAAGATGTTATTGCCACTTTATGGTGCTATAAAATGCTGAAAAAGACACTATAACACTGAAAAAGGCAAGATGTTATTGCCACTTTATGGTGCTGTAAAATGCTGAAAAAGACACTATAACCTGAAAAAGGCAAGATGTTATTGCCACTTTATGGTGCTGTAAAATGCTGAAAAAGACACTATAACCTGAAAAAGGCAAGATGTTATTGCCACTTTATGGTGCTGTAAAATGCTGAAAAAGACACTATAACCTGAAAAAGGCAAGATGTTATTGCCACTTTATGGTGCTGTAAAATGCTGAAAAAGACACTATAACCTGAAAAAGGTAACATGTTATTGCCACTTTATGGTGCTGTAAAATGCTGAAAAAGACACTATAACCTGAAAAAGGCAAGATGTTATTGCCACTTTATGGTGCTGTAAAACGCTGAAAAAGGCACTATAACACCGAAAAAGGCAACATATTATTGCCACTTTATGGTGCTCTATCAGTCTACGATGCTGAAATAGGCACTATAATACTGAGAAATGCAACATGTTATTGCTGTGTAAGATATTAAATTGCACTGAAAAAAAAGGCAATAAGCCAATACCACTTTATAGTGCTCTACTGCCTTAAAAGCAGCAGTATTTTATTGCCACTTTTTACACTGACAATTGGAACACATTCTTGCCAATTTATGACACTCAATTACACTGAGAAAGGCAACATGTTACTGCTACCTCACTGAGCTCTATAGCACTGAAAAAGGCAACAGCTTTAGTCACCACATGACAATCTCTTACATCCAAACAAACAAGATCACAAGCTACTGCCGCTTTATGGCACTGTTAAATTACCACCATTCTATGAAGCCCTGCTATATCAAAAACAGGAACATTTTTGCCACTTTATGGAGCTCTGTGACACTGAAAAAAAAGACAACACGTCAGTGCCACTTGACGCCTTTTGTTACACTAAAAACTACAACAAATAAGAGTTGCTTCATCTCAATTTGTTACACTGAAAAAGGCAATGTGTCAATGCTATTTAAGATGCCTAATTACGCTAAAAATGGCTATAAGATACGCAGTTTCTTACACTAAATGCAGCAACATATTATTGCAAATTAAAGGCACTCAATTACACTTAGAACGGCAACTAACTGCTATCATGCTGTGATGATTAGTTACGCTGAAAAAAGGGCAACACATTGCTATGTCTGGATGTGAGGGGAGCAGCACAAACAGGGATACAGGTCCCCTGTCTCTGTGCGTTCCTCTCTGTCACTGTTCCTGTCCTGTTCTGAACACAGTGCATAGCTCTGCACTACATCCTCATCAGACAGGCTGCGGTGGTCCTTCACGCACACTGTGCCAAAGTTCACACGCTACATCGTCATGTGAAAGACTAGTAGCAGCTTCATCACACTCTACCATAGCTCACACACAACCTTCTCTAAAACATGTGGCTGTAGTCGTTAACACTTGCCATGCCACAGTTCACACACTACATCTTCATGTGAATGGCTGTTGTAGTGGTAAACACATACTGCTTCACGGTTTAAACAATACCTCTTCCACTTGAAAGACTGCGGTAGTAGTTAACACGCACGATAACAGTTTACAAAATGCATCTTCATGTAAATGACTGCGGTAGTACAGAAGTCTTAACACACACTGTATCACAGTTCACACACTACATCTTCATCTAGAAGATCACGTTAGTAGCAAACACACACTGTATCACATTTCACTCTTTTAAAAGACAGGCTATGTGTAGTCAACACACACTGCACAACACTTTACACGCTACATCCTCAAGTGAAAGACTGCTGTACTACTATACACGTATTACAGTTTACACCCTACACCCTCGTTTATCAAGCAACAGTATTTCATTTAAAAAAACAAAAACGGTAATGCACTAAAGTACGTCATCATATGACAGGCTGCACATACTTTTACAACACCCTTCTGACACTTTGTAATGCTTCACACTTGTATGTATACAGACACAATACGCCGTTTTACAGTACTTTGTAATAATGTACATAAACAATGGTGTACATACACATATACATGGACTCACCACACTTTCAAACACTGGGTAATGGTGTACATTTTATACAGAAACACGACTCTTCTTTCTGATATATTTTTGATGGTGGAAAATACAGCAGTAAAACCAACCCAGTTTCTTACCTGTTCCAGGCAGCTGTTCCAGGACAGACACAAAAGTGAATCCTGAAACACACAGGCAGTATTGTACCACCACACACCATCCAGAAATGTACACAGTGTTTACGTTTGTATGTTGTACACAAACACCACCCAGAAATGTACACAGTGTTTACGTATGTATGTTGTACACCAAACACCACCCTGAAATGTACACAGTGTTCATGTATGTTGTACTACCCAACACCACCCTGAAATGTACACAGTGTTAATGTATGTTACACCACCAAACACCACCCTGAAATGCACAGTGTTTATGTATGTTGTACTACCAAACACCACCCTGAAATGTACACAGTGTTAATGTATGCTGTACCACCAAACACCACCCTGAAATGTACACAGAGTTTATGTATATTGTACCAGGGAACACCACCCTGAAATGTGTGCAGTGCTAATGTATGTTGTACCACCAAACACCACCCTGAAATGTACGCAGTGCTAATGTATGTTGTACCACCAAACACCACCCTGAAATGTACGCAGTGCTAATGTATGTTGTATCACCAAACACCACCCTGAAATGTATGCAGTGTTAATTATGTTGTACCACCAAACACCACCTGAAATGTACGCAGTGCTAATGTATGTTGTATCACCAAACACCACCCTGAAATGTACACAGAGTTAATGAATGTTGTACCATCAAACACCACCCTGAAATGTATGCAGTGCTAATGTATGTTGTACCACCAAACACCACCCTGAAATGTACGCAGTGCTAATGTATGTTGTACCACCAAACACCACCCTGAAATGTATGCAGTGCTAATGTATGTTGTACCACCAAACACCACCCTGAAATGTACAGTGTTTATCACAACTGACATCAAAGTGCACAACACTGCTGAATGAACAGTTATCACCTATTTCATTGTTTACAAACTGACTACCCAGTTGCCAAGTTAAGACAATATAGCTGGCATGTTATGTTATCTAACAAATGGGGCAAAAAAGGGGGAGCACTTTTCAAGAACACAAACAGATCAACTGGTATCAGAAAGACAACCAAAAAAAAAAAAGACTGCAGCAAAGGAAAATCAAATGTCAGAGTGAAACAGTGAGGCATGAAAGCGTAAAAATTTCTGGCACATATAGTCTGAAGAAGGGATACAATTTGTACTGAAAAAGCTCCCAACATCAGCAGAGGGGTGGGAAATGGAGGCAAGGGTGGAGGAGGGGATGGGAGGGATAGAGGCACACACAGAAACAGACAGACAAAGACGTATACAGATCAGCACAGGGATCGATACAGACACTCACCCCATTTCAGCCAATGTAGTACAAAAAGAGCTGAAGTCATGATCTGCCTGAAAACACACACACACACACACACACACACACACACACACACACACACACACACATACACACACACACACACACACTCACACATACACACACACACATACACACACACACACACACACACACACACACACACACACTCACACATACACACACACACAAACACACACACACATACACACACACACACACACACACACACACACACACACACACACACACATACACACACACATACACACTCACACATACACACACACACACACACACACACACACACACACACACATACACACACACATACACACACACACAAACACACACACATACACATACATACACACACACATACACACTCTAGTCAAACCATCAGATATTCTTTTCTTCACCTACTTGACCATCAAAGACACTGCCTAAACACATACTAGTCTGACAACATAACCCAAAGGATGGAAATAACCAAACAACTCAAGCCATAAGCCCTTTGTCAAATGTGAGGAAGAGAGGAAAAACAGACATCTTTTAAAAGGAAAGAATGAGCACTAATTAAAAGGGAGAAAACCTGAGATGACAAGTGAACAGAGGGCAGACTAAAAATCCCATACAACATGAGGGAAGCTGGAGTCATAGAGGAAAAAAAGTGAGAGAGAGAGAGAGAGGTGTGTGTGTGTGTGTGGTGTGTGTGTGTGTGTGTGTGTGTGTGTGTGTGTGTGTGATGTGTCTGTATGTGTGAGCATGTGTGTGAGCATGCATGTGTGCGAGCATGTGTGTGTGCACGCACATGTGTACCTAAAAAAAGCACATGCGAGTCTGTGTGTAATGTAGGTGCGTCCAGAGGCTTGAGTCTGCGAAGGCACGTGTGTAAGTATGTACATATATATGTGAGTGTTTGAGTCAAAGCATATATCAGAGTATGATGTGCATGTGGGTAGGTGAATTAAGATGTTCATTAGCCAGCCCACCCCGAACAAACCAAGAACAAGGGAGCACATTCTGACAGAAGATTCTATCAGATTCAGCCATGTGTATGGCATTCCAGATTATCATTGTAAGACTACTTCATCAGGATTTTAGAAGTAAAAAAAAAATAGTACTGCCCTTTCCATAACCTAAAAAAAATTACAGACAGTATAAAGCATCCTCTTGGAGCACTGATGACTGACCTTGACCCCATACTCGTTGAAGACAATGTTGGGTGGGAGCTGCTGTAGCAGAGGTGTGGAGAGGTCGTGCAGGGGGTAGCCGCACAGCTGCAGGGTCTGGTCGCGGCCCAGCGGCACCATCTTGCACGCTTCACTGACATCCACCTGCTCCTCCCCCGACGTGTCCAACAGGAAACTGCTGAGCCGGGGACCACAGCTGACAAACCTGAGGTGATACAGCAGGATGTCCATGACTATGGTATGATACCTCTGCATTACCATGACTATGACTATGGTATGATACCTCTGCATTACCATGACTATGGTATGATACCTCTGCATTACCCATGACTATTGTAGTATGATACCTCTGCATTACCATGACTATGGTATGATACCTCTGCATTACCATGACTATGACTATGGTATGATACCTCTGCATTACCATGACTATGGTATGATACCTCTGCATTACCATGACTATGGTATGATACCTTTGCATTACCATGACTATGGTATGATACCTCTGCATTACCATGACTATGGTATGATACTGACATGACAGCGACATGATCACACTACATTCCCCAATGTCTGTGACATGTCACCTACACTCCTCAGTGACAGTGACATCTCACTGTAAGTCACCAACGACAGTCACATGTCACTATAACTCACCAATGACAGTAAAATGTCACTTTAACTCTTTCATCCCTACAACCCGGTTTTCCGGTTTGCAGAAATCCTACCCTTCCTTCCTGCAGCCCGGAAAACCGGGCAGCACAAAATTCCTCCTTTCCTTCCTGCAACCCGGAAAATCGGTTCTCGCGGTAAGCACTTTGAACTTTGCGCGTGTCGCGTCATCAGTACACATCATGACCGGGTCGCTCGCACGGCAGTGTTTATGAAAGGAATGGATGCCAGACGGCCCCTACAGAGTGGGAAAGTGGTCGCCGCTCTATTCTGGCCAGTTTGTTATTGCATACGTGGCAGTTCTCATTTACACTTTTTTTTTTTCTCTGAATCCAGGAATGAAGGGAACACTCGTATTATAGGAATCTAGGTACAAGAGGAAGTAATGGTTCATAGAAAAGTAGAAATGAAAGAGTTAAGTGACAATAATAGTCACATGTCACTATAACTCACCAATAACAGTCACATCTCACTATAAGTAGCCAATGACAGTGACATGTCCCTAGAACACCAACGACAGTGACATGTCACTAGAGCACCAATGGCACTGACATCTCACTGTAATTGACCCTTGACAGAGACATGTGCATGCAAAACATCCATGACAGCGACATGTCACTGCAACACTACCATGACAAGAGATACCTCACTGCATGATTCCCATGCTGTTGGCATGACACCACACCATTCATGACAATCACGTAACACACTGCATTCCTGTCAACTGTGACATGACACCATCACACATCCATGACAGCAACACGAAACACTCATGACACCACAGCAGACCTGTTACAATGACATGACCCCAATTACGTATCTCTTACAGCAGCTTAACACCACAGCAAATCCTGAAGGACACAGCCACAGGTCTGTAAGAGCAACATTGCACCGCAACACCTTCATGACAGTGACCTTACACCAAAACATACCCAAGGCTTTGATATCTATGTCATGTAACACCACATTACCAAAATGTGACATCATATTTCTATATGATGTGACATCACAACACACCTGTCTGATGTGATGGGATGATAAATAACTGGGCCAGCAAAAGATGAAACTGACTCGCTCCCATTCAGAGAATGGCAACACACACACACACACAACACACACACACACACACACACACACACACACACACACACATATACACATTTTCCTCTAGAAATAAAACCCACACACACACACTTATAC
>CM065717.1:12768923-12853923 GCA_033310375.1 Conus canariensis
GCCAGCTGAACATGTTATACATGATCCATCTGTCAACCCATTCCTCATGTCATATATGACCGATCAGCTGGCCCATTCCTCTTGTCATACATGACCCATCAGCTGGCCCATTCCTCTTGTCATACATGACCCATCAGCTGGCCCATTCCTCTTGTCATACATGACCATCAGCTGGCCCATTCTTGCTGGCCCATTCCTCTTGTCATACATGACCATCAGCTGGCCCATTCCTCTTGTCATACATGACTGATCAGCTGGCCCATTCCTCTTGTCATACATGACCCATCAGCTGGCCCATTCCTCTTGTCATACATGACCATCAGCTGGCCCATTCCTCTTGTCATACATGACCATCAGCTGGCCCATTCCTCTTGTCATACATGACCATCAGCTGGCCCATTCCTCTTGTCATACATGACCATCAGCTGGCCCATTCCTCTTGTCATACATGACTGATCAGCTGGCCCATTCCTCTTGTCATGCATGACCGATCAGCTGGCCCATTCCTCTTGTCATACATGACCATCAGCTGGCCCATTTTTCTTGTCATGCATGACAGATCAGCTGGCCCATTCCTCCTATCACACATGACCAATCAGCTGGCCCATTCCTCTTGTCATACATGACTGATCAGCTGGCCCATTCCTCTTGTCATACATGACTGATCAGCTGGCCCATTCCCATGTAACAGACAAAAACTGGCACAGTGAGGCATCAGTGATACACCCACCCCTTTAAGCATCACAGCACACTCCACAGAAATAAATGATGATGACATGCAAACGTTCTGCACCTATTTCCATGCTCTCCACTTCCAGTTCAACACAGGCTGCAGCAATCTAAAGTTCTGAATGTGGTGAACCCAGAAAGATGCCAGTTCTCATAAATTATTCAGATGTCTGTCGCTGCATTACTGCATGTACATGCGCACTGTAAGTGAGCATGAGTGTGTAGTGTGTATGCCTTATATGCATGTGTCAGACAGCAATGTGTGAGTGGTGGAGGACAGAGGAGGAAGGTAACTGGACTCACTGGGGTGAAGGCCATTCACAAGGTCACCTCTGGCGGCGGGGTGACTGGAATAAGAACGTGGGGCTTGGAGGGCCTGAGTCAGGTCCTCTCTGTTCCCCGCTAGGTCATGGCTGGTCTGCCCCACATGTTCCCTGCACACACGTCACATCACACACATCACATCACACACACCACACCACATCACACACACCACATCACATTATACACATCACGTCACATCACACACACCACATCACACACACCACATCACGTCACACACACCACACCATATCACACACCTCACATTAAATCACACACACACCAAACACATCACACCACATCGCACACATCACATCACACCACACACACCACACCACATCACACACATCACATCACACACACCACATCACACACATATCATATCAAATGGTCTGTCCGACATGTTCCCAGCGCACACCACACCACATTACACACAAACATCACATACACCACACCACATCACATACACCACACACACATCACACAACATCACACACAATGGTCTGTCCAACATGTTCCCTGCACACACCACACCACATTGCATACACACCACATTGTACACACCACACCACATCACAGGGCTTCTGCTGGGGTGAAAATCTTTCCGGTCCCAGGGACCCCTTCATCAGATTTTAAGGGGTCCCAGGCTAACATTAAGGGGTCCCTACACCACAATAAAAACAACAAAATAAACGTTAAAAAATTGCATCCCTGCATGCGCACTGCAATTGTCACAGACACATCGTCACAATAAAAACAACAAAATAAACATCAAAAATTGTATCCCTACACAAGCACTAAATTTTCGCTACGCTTTTTCGCTTTTGCGACGATGATTTCGTTAACCACGCTTCGAGAGACATGTTGGAAACAAAGGCTTCGCGGAAATGCCTCTCTCCTGCCGGGAAAATGAAAAGCGTCATCGTGACATCACATGGCTCAAAGTAGGAAAGTTCGGTCAACTGAAAACGAGGCTGTGGCCTAGCGTTAAGCTTAGTCAGTCAGCCTCAGCAGACGACAAAAGTGACCGACTTATGTTGTTAGGAGGCTGCCCTACTCGCTTTGTTACTGTTCTAACTTGAAAAGGGATGGGTTCGGTCCGAAGTGTAGCAGACCTACGATGTTACGGCACCCAACTTACGATGTTGAAGGCAGTCTTTTCTCACGTTACGTCTGACTTCACCAAAATTTGAAGGGGTCCCTGGGGACCCCTTACACGGACACCCAGTGTGTCCCGTAGAGTTTTAATGCGTATTGTACGCAATTTTTTGCGTTTTCAGAAGCCCTAACATCACACACAATGGTCTGTCCAACATGCTCCCCCTACTCACCACATCACATCACACAAACATCATACTAAATGGTCTGTCCAACATGTTCCCCCTACTCACCACATCACATCACACAAACATCATACTAAATGGTCTGTCCAACATGTTCCCCCCACTCACCACATCACATCACACAAACATCATACTAAATGGTCTGTCCAACATGTCCCCCCACTCACCACATCACATCACACAAACATCATACTAAATGGTCTGTCCAACATGCTCCCCCACTCACCACATCACATCACACAAACATCATACTAAATGGTCTGTCCAACATGTTCCCCCCACTCACCACATCACATCACACAAACATCATACTAAATGGTCTGTCCAACATGCTCCCCCACTCACCACATCACATCACACAAAATCCATACTAAATGGTCTGTCCAACATGTTCCCCCACTCACCACATCACATCACACAAACATCTATACTAAATGGTCTGTCCAACATGTCCCCCACTCACCACATCACATCACACAAACATCATACTAAATGGTCTGTCCAACATGTTCCCCCCACTCACCACATCACATCACACAAACATCATACTAAATGGTCTGTCCAACATGTCCCCCACTCACCACATCACATCACACAAACATCATACTAAATGGTCTGTCCAACATGTTCCCCCACTCACCACATCACATCACACAAACATCATACTAAATGGTCTGTCCAACATGCTCCCCCACTCACCACATCAATCACACAAACATCATACTAAATGGTCTGTCCAACATGTCCCCCACTCACCACATCACATCACACAAACATCATACTATAATGGTCTGTCCAACATGTCCCCCACTCACCACATCACATCACACAAACATCATACTAAATGGTCTGTCCAACATGTCCCCCCACTCACCACATCACATCACACAAACATCATACTAAATGGTCTGTCCAACATGTTCCCCCCACTCACCACATCACATCACACAAACATCATACTAAATGGTCTGTCCAACATGTTCCCCCACTCACCACATCACATCACACAAACATCATACTAAATGGTCTGTCCAACATGTCCCCCACTCACCACATCACATCACACAAACATCATACTAAATGGTCTGTCCAACATGCTCCCCCACTCACCACATCACATCACACAAACATCATACTAAATGGTCTGTCCAACATGCTCCCCCACTCACCACATCACATCACACAAACATCATACTAAATGGTCTGTCCAACATGTTCCCACCACTCACCACATCACATCACACAAAACATCATACTAAATGGTCTGTCCAACATGCTCCCCCACTCACCACATCACATCACACAAACATCATACTAAATGGTCTGTCCAACATGTCCCCCACTCACCACATCACATCACACAAACATCATACTAAATGGTCTGTCCAACATGCTCCCCCCTACTCACCACATCACATCACACAAACATCATACTAAATGGTCTGTCCAACATGTTCCCCCCACTCACCACATCACACAACATCATCACACAAACATCATACTAAATGGTCTGTCCAACATGTTCCCCCACTCACCACATCACATCACACAAACATCATACTAAATGGTCTGTCCAACATGTTCCCCCACTCACCACATCACATCACAAACACTACTAAATGGTCTGTCCAACATGTTCCCCCACTCACCACATCACATCACACAACATCATACTAAATGGTCTGTCCAACATGCTCCCCCACTCACCACATCACATCACACAAACATCATACTAAATGGTCTGTCCAACATGCTCCCCCACTCACCACATCACATCACACAAACATCATACTAAATGGTCTGTCCAACATGTTCCCCCACTCACCACATCACATCACACAAACATCATACTAAATGGTCTGTCCAACATGTTCCCCCACTCACCACATCACATCACACAAACATCATACTAAATGGTCTGTCCAACATGCTTCCACCCCACTCATCACACAATCACATCACACAAACATCATACTAAATGGTCTGTCCAACATGTTCCCCCACTCACCACATCACATCACACAAACATCATACTAATGGTCTGTCCAACATGCTTCCCCCACTCACCACATCACATCACACAAACATCATACTAAATGGTCTGTCCAACATGCTCCCCCACTCACCACATCACATCACACAAACATCATACTAAATGGTCTGTCCAACATGTTCCCCCACTCACCACATCACATCACACAAACATCATACTAAATGGTCTGTCCAACATGTCCCCCCTACTCACCACATCACATCACACAAACATCATACTAAATGGTCTGTCCAACATGTTCCCCCACTCACCACATCACATCACACAAACATCATACTAAATGGTCTGTCCAACATGTTCCCCCACTCACCACATCACATCACACAAACATCATACTAAATGGTCTGTCCAACATGTTCCCCCACTCACCACATCACATCACACAAACATCATACTAAATGGTCTGTCCAACATGTCCCCCACTCACCACATCACATCACACAAACATCATACTAAATGGTCTGTCCAACATGCTCCCCCACTCACCACATCACTCACACAAACATCATACTAAATGGTCTGTCCAACATGCTCCCCCACTCACCACATCACATCACACAAACATCATACTAAATGGTCTGTCCAACATGCTCCCCCCACTCACCACATCACATCACACAAACATCATTACTAAATGGTCTGTCCAACATGCTCCCCCACTCACCACATCACATCACACAAACATCATACTAAATGGTCTGTCCAACATGTCCCCCCACTCACCACATCACATCACACAAACATCATACTAAATGGTCTGTCCAACATGCTCCCCCCACTCACCACATCACATCACACAAACATCATACTAAATGGTCTGTCCAACATGTTCCCCCTACTCACCACATCACATCACACAAACATCACACACAATGGTCTGTCCAACATGCTCCCCCCACTCACCACATCACATCACACAAACATCACACACAATGGTCTGTCCAACATGTTCCCCCTACTCACCACATCACATCACACAAACATCACACACAATGGTCTGTCCAACATGTTCCCCCCACTCACCACATCACATCACACAAACATCATACTAAATGGTCTGTCCAACATGCTCCCCCTACTCACCACATCACATCACACAAACATCATACTAAATGGTCTGTCCAACATGCTCCCCCCACTCACCACACCACTTCACACAAACATCATACTAAATGGTCTGTCCAACATGCTCCCCCCACTCACCACACCACTTCACACAAACATCATACTAAATGGTCTGTCCAACATGCTCCCCCCACTCACCACACCACTTCACACAAACATCATACTAAATGGTCTGTCCAACATGCTCCCCCCACTCACCACATCACATCACACAAACATCATACTAAATGGTCTGTCCAACATGTTCCCTGCACACACCACACCACTTCACACACACTCATCACACCACACAAACCATGCATGCACCAAAACACATGTCACACACACAAAGAGATGCACATTACAACATATGTTCATGTATGTTACTGGGCTCTTATCTTCTCTACCTGTTCTCAGAACCACTCATAATGTAAACCATTACCTGTACCTTATTGTATTATGTTTTGAATATTTTATTACATGCTCAGGGCTTGAAATCCACAGACAATTTTCAGTTGTCCTGGGACTGAAATATTCACCAGAAATCTGTTTGCCATCCTCAGGTAAAAAGACTGTTGATAAATGTTACAGCCGAAGTCAACCACAGCATGCCAATGATGGCATGCTCTGCGTCTACGCACATCTGACGCTCACCTGGGAGGGAGAAGTACTGGGGAATAGCTCTAGGGTTTCTACCAGAGTGATCAAGCAAAATGCATGCATGAAGCCAACATGTTTTATCTACAGACCACGCTCTGTCTCAGTGAGACAGCACTTTGCAGGAGTTCCATTTGGAGAATCAAAAAAAAAAAAAGAGAGAAAGAACGGATGTGGTAGAGGTATGAAAGTGAAAAGGGGGGGAGGAAAAGTGCAGTTGGTCTGCACTGAGGCTAGCTGCTCAGTCATGCTTTCATCCACTCCGTCAAAAATTGGATGCCTGAATGACAAGTGGAGATAGCATCAGAAGACTTAGCTATCCTAGACCATGGGACGGGCTGTTGTGTCAAGCCCTATTGTACATTATTACGTATTTCAAAGTGTCCCCAGCAACTCAAAAATCCTGAATCAAAGTGTCCCCAGCAACTCAAAAATCCTGAATCTTTATCACAAACACTGTTGCATATACACTATTACATGCCCATTATTGCACAGGTCTGCTGCCATCTCATAAGCACACCCTTCACTTTCCTCCCCTCCCCTTCCAAGTCCACTCACCCACTGGACACAGTGAGTTCAGGGTCAGCTCCAAAGGCCAGCAGCTCTTCCACCACAGAGCGATCTCCCCTGCGCACCGCCTCATGCAGTGGAGTCATGCCAGCATTGTTAAAGCGATTCACCTGGGCCCCTCGAGCTGCAACACACAATACAAGGCAATGTGTCTCTATTTGTCCTGGTTGTAACTGATGGATGTATTCTAGGCATGTCACTCACATTTAATCACATAACCTCTTTGACCCACATTCCTACACACACATGAACATTGCAACAGGTTAAACCAAAACGACTGAAAAAAATAATAACAAAACAGAAGATTTTCGGCAAAATGCAAACATGAAAATGACAAAACACTGCAAATTGATTTAGCATGTGACAAAAGAAACCAATGCTAAATCAACATGTAGATACCAACATTGAAAGTGCCTCTCCTTGCAAATCATGCTTCTTTTTTCCTCAAATACTGCTTTGAACAAACATACTCTTTGGACCACTTTTGATCATTCCCTGCTAACATCATCAGATTCAGAATAAAGGACTGGAGGGTAGGACTGATGAAGAATGGGAAAGAAATGTGTACAAAATGGAAATAGTCAACAAGACTCCTACAGAAATGAAATCTTGATTCAGAACTTACCTATGGAAAGAGATAAGCACGAACGGGTTGTAAAAGGAAACATAATGCACAACTAAAAATATGTATGCACAAATGCAGGAAAGTGGCAGACAGAAGAGAAGATAAGAGAAGGGGAATTGTCTCTGTTTTACTGATACTACCTCAGTTTGTCTAGAACTCTGAAAAATCTATTCTGGTAGTTGGTTCACTTTGCTCAAGACAACTAGGAAGCCAAAAGATGAAGCTCCCAACAGATGGCAACTGTTTGGATGTGGTACTAGTGTGAGTCACATCTGTTAAGCAACAGTCCCCCTGACCTAGCTGATACTGAAGTCTTTAGCACAAACTCATCACAGGCTTTGCGGTGGAGAGGAAATGTAAACCAAGGCCACCGCAAGGACAGTGCATAAGGGCAAAAAAATCTAAGTTTTGTTACTACTGTTGTTTTTACAGATGATCAATCACGGTGATTAAGACAATGCAATGGAGTTTATTTTTGGTCTGAGACAATATGACATACTATGCGGTACGTTGCCTTTCCAAAGATAATCCTGGCAACTATGCTCAAGAGATAGACTATTGCACTGTTAGTCAGCAAATTTGAGTAACACTCTCAGAGATTTATCAATAGATGAGACTCAAATGAGGCTCAAGTTTTTCCATCTGTGGAAAAATCTCAACAACAACAACAAAAGTAGATCACAGTTACTTTTGGTCACCTACTTCCATGACTAGCTGTCAAGTTATCTGGAACTGGCAGGCAAGAATTGTTTCCATTCAGTTGTTGCAAACCAGTCATAAACTCTGAGATTAGTTAATGAGATTTAAAAGTGTATTGAAGCTGTTTAAAGCATGTGACTGATCACCAGCTGTGCTCTTTTGATAAATTCACTGATTGCTGAACATCAGATGCTAATTTCCCCCTCCCATTATCACACTCTCTCCTTCCCCTTCCCCCCTCCCACCCCAATGCCTCTTCTTTCACAGTTCTCCACATCCCCCATCCCCCTCACACACGCACACACACCACACACACACACACACACACACACTAACACAAACAAGACAGGCACTGCACCAAATCCTAGTAGCTACAGTGACACACAGTCTCCCTATTCACAGACGCATATGAACACTCTCATTCCTCTCCACATGTACTTACTGCACAAGCACTGCACCATGTCCCTGTTGCCATAGCTGGCAGCCCAGTGCAGGGGAGTGCTCTGCGTTTCCTCACTGTCCATCAAGTTCACCTCCACACCTGCCGCCAGCAGCTGACACACCCTCCCCAGGCTGTGCAACAAACACACCATGACTACACCACCTCTCAGTCACCAGTGAATCCTGGATATCACATCAATGCCCTTACTCACCAACTGACTACATGCCACACCACAATCAAGGAAGATACTCAATGAAGACCATAAGCCACAACACATCCATTCTATCTCTTAATAACCACATGCCACGCATTGAAACCTCCACTCAACTGTCATCACAGATCCTACCACATCAACACCACCACTCAACAACACCCATATGCCACACTAAATCAGCACCATCACTCAGCAACAACTATATCATGCCACAATAAATCAAGACAGTCTACTTCACAACAATCTTATGCCACATATACACAACAACAATGTATGCCACAACAAATCTGTACTGTCACTCAACAAAAATCGTATGCCACATTAATTCCACACCACCACTCAACAACCATCATATATATCACAACATATCAACACTGTCACTCAACAACAATCATATGCCTCATATCGACTTGATTACTCTGCAAAAGGCACAATCCACACCACACCCACGCCATCACTCAACCAACATACAATAATACCCTGAACAAGCCACCATAGGCCATACTCAATGAACACTGTTATGTAAAAAATATCATAGGCAAAGCCAATTGCATCAACACCACCACTCAAGAACTACATGCCACATCAAATCATCACTAAAAAAAACACCACTAGTTTACACCACATCAACACCAAAAATGTACAATCATCACAGGCTACAACACACCAACACAATCACTCAAAAACAACTATGGCCGCACCACATTAACAGCATCACCATCACTCTACCACCTCCACATGATACACCACATCAACACTATCATTTAACAATTACCACAGTCTACACCATGTCAACATCATTCTCTACAGCCACAGGCCATACCACTTCAACACCATCAAGCCTGGAGCAGGGGCTACCATCCCCAACCCGGCAGGTCCCCAGGGGCACATAGGAGGATGCCCTCAGATATGAGGGTCAGCTGCGAAATAAGTCAGGCTTGCCTGGTCTAACAAGCAGTCTCAGACCAACTAGCATGGTTTTAGCAGGATGGGGCAGGATAACAGGTGGCACTGTTATCTCCACTGAAATACCCCGCATCCTATGACAAGAGCATCATGCGATCAAGAGCCGCACTATAAGCTCTTAGCCCTAAGGAAGGACATCCCAGTGAACAAACCATCCCCCTGTGCTCACAGTGTAGGACTCTTTTGTCCTGAGCTAAGGCAGAAGCCCCCCTAGAGAAAACTTGATCCCACTTGTCAAAGACAGGGTGTGTCAGCTACAGCCAAGGTTTCCAGTATATATCAGGACATACACACATCAGCGATTATAATCCACCCCAGAAGAAGAAAAACACCAACCATCAATCAACAACTACAGAACCTACATACATCAGTGATTATAATCGACCGCAGAAGAAAAACACCAACCATCAATCAACAACTACAGAACCTACACACATCAGCGATTATAATCGACCCCATAAGAAGAAAAACACCAACTATCAATCAACAACTACAGAACCTACATACAACAGTGATTATAATCGACCGCAGAGGAACAACAACAACTATCAATCAACAACCACAGAACCTACATACATCAGTGATTATAATCGACCGCAGAAGAATACCATCAATGAACACCCACAGTCCACACCACATCCACACTGTCACCCAACAGCCACCACAGTCCACACCACATCCACACTGTCACCCAACAGCCACCACAGTCCACACCACATCCACACTGTCACCCAACAGCCACCACAGTCCACACCATATCCACGCTGTCACCCAACAGCCACCACAGTCCACACCACATCCACACTGTCACCCAACAGCCACCACAGTCCACACCACAGTCCACACCACATCCACACTGTCACCCAACAGCCACCACAGTCCACACCACATCCACACTGTCATCCAACAGCCACCACAGTCCACACCACATCCACGCTGTCACCCAACAGCCACCACAGTCCACACCACATCCACACTGTCACCCAACAGCCACCACAGTCCACACCACATCCACACTGTCACCCAACAGCCACCACAGTCCACACCATCACCTACAGCAAGAGGCCATGCCACTTCACTATCATCAACAAAACACCCACAGTCCACAGCATGTCAACACCATCACTCAACAGACACTACATCAACACCATCACTCAACAGACACTACATCAACACCATCACGCAACAGACACTACATCAAGACCATCACTCAACAGACACTACATCAACACCATCACTCAACCGACACTACATCACACCATCACTAACACACACATCAACACCATCACTCAACAGACACTACATCAACACCATCACTCAACAGACATTACATAAACACCATCACTCAACAGACACTACGTCAACACCATCACTCAACAGACACTACATCAACACCATCACTCAACAGACACTACATCAACACCATCACTCAACAGCCCCCAGTCCACACAAGTTCTTTAACTTCCTTTGATTTGATCTGAAGTAAAAGTGTACCTGTACGTAAGAATGCAGATGGCTTTGTTTGCTTTTTCTTTAGCAGAGATACGAGAAGAGGGGGGTGTCTTTTTTTCTTTGCTTGCTTTTTCTCTAGCTGAGATATGAGAATTTTGTAGGATACTCCTGTTTAAACTAAATTTGTCTGCCATGTCAAGCTCTTGCAATGTGCTAGCTCTGTTCAGCCAAGTTTTCATGACCAATGTGATGAGAAGACACCCCCACAAGGTGTCATACACCCTTTTAGGCCATTATACTTCCAATGTCAAATCTGTGTAAGCTATAACCAATATGTCAGCCTTGCTGGGCAGTTTTTGCACAGCTAATTTAATAGGCTCTTTGATGGTCTCAGGCAATCAGCACCTGTTACACTTTCCATGCAGAAGACGCACACAATCCTACAATTCCTATAACCAGCGCCTTTCCAGAACCAAGCAGGTCACTCTGCCTTATCTTTCACCTCTTTTCCGCTGTCAGAACTATGGTAAGTTTTTGTTGTCGTTTTGTTGTTGTTTTCCAGCATTTTTCTCGGTTCATGTGCCCCCTTAACAATAGCAGTATATCACATCTATCCTATCCATTTTCAATTCAATTGCCTTTTTCTCCTTTCTGTCATCTCCCCCCTCCTTCTCCCTATGTCCTGGCTACTATACCACTGCTCTCTGACCTGCTTCATCATCATGGCTAAAGACAGTGACACTGCAGAAAACTTTGCCAGAAAATTGTTTCTTCGGAAGACATACACACCCACCAACATACCGACAACTGACAAGCCTTGACAGAGATCTAAAGACAACTGACTTGAAATCAACTAAACTGAACTGATCAGAGTTACACTGACTGAACTCAATAGCATATATGCCTACCCCTAAAAATGAATTTCAGTAGCACTGGTTTCAAATTTCAGTAGCACGGACTCAAAATCAGTAGCATTCGTTTTTGTCTTTTGTACGTCAAGTTCATGATTTGTTTCTTTCGACGTCACATTTGCTGCAAAAAAAAAACCGTCATCGGTTTCACAGTTTTGATTTCTTTCGTTTTCTTTTCCAAAGCTACCACATTCTTTTCGTGACGCGGACCTTCAATGTGTCTGTTTATGTCATCTATACCACCAGGTTTTACAGAAAATGCACTGTCACAAATCACACACTTTGCTTTTGAATCGTCAGAGTCCAATTTCACAATGAAGGGAAATTTGCCACTGTATTTGTCCAGGAACTTCTGTGATGGCTGACGCTTTATTGATGCAGGTTCATCGGCATCACCAGTTGGCACATCCATTGTATTAGACGCCATGTTTCTCGAAACTTCAATTACTTGCGATATCCGTTTAGTACTTCCGCTTTCAAAAGCATCGTTTGCTTGAATAACTGAGTTTAACATCCCTCTATAGCAGAAGCCATTGGAGACATATGCTATTCGTCTGCTTGATGAAGACGGGGCTTTACGTCCCTTTTACCATTCGGTGTTCTGCTTATGCTTTCAAAAGCATCGTCTGCTTCAACTCACAATCGTTTTAAGTAAATTTTGTTGAAAAATCTTTTTACCGTGACGAAAAATAAATTTCCGTAATCGCCGTAGCTACTTCGTTTTTTTGTTAACTGCCGTAGAAAATATGGAAGTTCCGTAGGGGTAGGCATGTATGCAATAGTGACTCACTTGGACTGTGCAGTAGCCTGCAGCAGCTCCTCATTGTAGACAGATCGCATGTTGGCCGGGGCGCCATCTATGGGCAGCTTGCCTTCTGCACTCGGTACACATGGATCAGCTCCAGCTGACAGCAGGGCCCTCACTTTGTCCTGCTTGCCTAGCTGAAAACACATAACCTCAATGGTGAGTTTCTGTCACACACACACACACACACACACACACACACACACACACACACACACACACAACACAGACCACTAAAACCTTCTGTCATTCCCATCACTGATCACTGATAACTTCTGTCACACACATGAATCACTGGTATGTTTCTGTCACAACGTCACTGACCACTGATAACTTCTGTCACACACACGAATCACTCGTATGTTTCTGTCACACACCACTGATCACCGACATGATTCTGTCTCTCTCCCTCTCACACACACACACACACACACACATACACACACACACACACACACACACACACACACACACACAACTACTGACATATTTCTATCACATCATTGATATGTTTAAGTCAAGTCATTCACATGTTTTTGTCAAATACATCATCAGAAACAGCACTTGCATTGCAGTTCATTTACTTATTCATGAAACATAAATCATTACCAGAGTATAGAGTAGAATTCTTCACAGTGCACACTTTTTATGAATACTTTTTATGTTAATGTTTTATTGGAACAGTGACCGAGTTTTCATAAAACTGGCTGTATTCCCATACTGCAGCCATTACACTCCTGTTGTATTTCCATGTCATGGCTATATCACACCATCACCTAAAAGATCTTTACAATATCTACTGTCAAGCCATAAACAGCATGGGCTCAACAGTGTATATAGAAATATCACATCAATGTTTATTGCTGCACTATGTCTGGAAAGATCCTAATCTCTACTTCCCATAGTTTGACTGGAAAGAATTCCACTACACCTATTAACACTCCATGAAAGAAACGATCTGACCATGTTATTATCACACCATAGCTGGAAGATCTTACCGATATGTGTTATGCAAGCATGACAAGAAAATTATCCACAATATCCATATCACACAAAGACCATAAAGACCTAAACAATCATTCTTATCACATCATGACTGGAAATTCTTTTTAACAATATCTTTAAACTAAGCACACTATGAGTATGACTGGAAAGATCTGGACATATTTTACTAGACTGTGAAAAGTCTGAACAATATCTTTTCACATACTATGACCATAAAGTTCCTTAAATATTAATCTATTGACATACCAGACTGGAGGGGTCTTAAAAATGTCTATCATCACTCTTTTACTGAAAGGTCTAAATAATATCTATTATCCTACTAAGACTGGACTGGTCTTAACATTTATTATCCTGCCATGATAGGGAAGGTTTTTTTTTTATGTCAAAACAACAAATTACTGACATGCCATGACTGGAGAGAGCTATCTATACTCACGCCACGTCTGAAAAAATTTTAACATCTATTATCATGCTATTACAGGAAAGATTTTTAAAGATATTATCATACACTGACTGGTAAGATCTTAACAGTTAACAGATAAGTATCATAACACCATCCTAGAAAGGCCATTACAACTTTGATCTTATGGTGATTGACTGATTAGGTTTGATAGGTACCCAGGTTCTCATGCCTCAACTGAATAAAATGCTATCAATACCTGTATGAATGCCAAATACGATGTTGTTGTTGTTGTTTTTTTACTAGACCTAAAGTGTAAATGTTTTGCATGTGGGCACACACACACACACACACACACACACACACACACTCACACACACACACACACACACACACACACACACACACACATCAAACACACTGAATCTGCATGATTACACAGACTTGACTCTGATAACAAATGTCAGAGAAGAATGCCAAAACTAACATTCACAACATGCACATTTAATGAGCTAAGTGTAAAGACAGTACATACCTCATGCTAATGCAAGGGTCCGTGTTCATGGTGCAACAAGAGACAAAACAAACGATGTTAAACACATAATGAGAGAGAAAAATGTGTGTGTTGTTAAGAAATCATGGCTTTAAGACCAGGCGCTAATATATGATTCATATTTACAGACATTGCAAGTTCATATGATAATAGCACAAATATATAACATGAAAGAGTAAGATACTGATCTTGAATTCCATGACAGCTACCAACAAACTGCACACTAAAACAGTACAGCTGTTTGTAGCCTTAACTGTGGATCTTCTTACTTCCAAATCTGTGTTTGATGAATGATACTGCTGTGAGAGCATGTCTTCATGTGGCTTTTTTTTCTCTTTTGCTTCAAGACGTTTGTTTGTACAGCCTGGCTGATTACCATAGTATGCCTGTGTGTGTGTGTGTGTGTGTGTGTGTGTGTGTGTGTGTGTGTGTGTGTGTGTGTGTGTGTTGTGTTTGTGTGTGTGTGTGTGTGTGTGTGCGCGCGCATGTGTACGCGCTTATGTGCACGCTCATGTACGTACACATGAATGTGTGAGTGCATGCACATGTGTGTGTGTGTATGTGTGTGCGTGTGTCACTGTGTGTGTGTGCTGTGTGAGTGTGCATGCACATGAAAGTGCGTGTGCATGACACAGACAGACACAGAGAGAGAGAGAGAGTGTGTGTGTGTGTGTGTGTGTGTGTGTGTGTGTGTGTGTGTGTGTGTGTGTGTGTGTGTGTATGTGTGTGTGTGGCACTATTCATATTCTAAGTATTACTTAGCCTAAAGATGATTTCCTCTCCAAGTAGCATTTCTTAAAAAAAGAGGTTTTTTTCATTTCTTAAACTGAACTCATCCAAACTATTTCACTCATACACTGCCTGCAAAGTCTTGAATTTATCTCTTAATGCATACTATAATAAAGTGGCAATTTTTCATCAACTTAAGATTATTTTCTGTTACATTTTAACGCAGCATGCTGTGACATTTAGTTCACACAGCCATTACCTTCGCTGCATAATGCAGTTCACACTAACATTCCACTACATCTATGTGAAGTAGTCACAATCATGCTTAAGCTATTTAACAATACAATGAACAGTGTAATTTGAAAATGTAACGATTACATTAATTACATTATCAACTAGGCAGCAATGTTTCATTTTTTTTTACATATACCTCAACTGCATTTCATATATTAAGTGTTGACATTTAATTCAAAACTGATGTAAAAATTACAAAGGCTGTATTCTAAATGACTCATTAAAGAGACAAAGTCACAAAGACACTATTTCATCGTGTAAAAAATTACTGTAAATTTCATTTTTAAATAACCGAGATATTTTTCGCTTTGTGAACATTACTGTCACTTTGTGAACATCTGACTGTCACATTCAACACTGTAAAAGTTGCCTGAATATAAAATACTTCGTAAACAATCAAGTACGTCAAGTAGGTCAGTGACAACCCACATTTTGCAACAACAAAAATTACCTTAGTTGCATAATGAAGTAATGTCCCACCCTCTAATTTGGTTTCACCCAAAACTTTCTTCAGCAGATCTACGTCACTGGCATCTGAAACAAATAATAAAGAGTAATAACAAGCCAGTGGGAAACACAACAAACACGTGCATATTCTGTCAATCTTAAAGATCTGCTTGGATTTTTTTTTAAAAGGTTCCAAAAGCATGGCAACCAACATGACTGCATGCCTTCTGAGTGATTTGGGCATGGTAAGTTGAAAAGAGATAAAACGTCCACCGTGCTGTGATCTGTTCACAACATGCAGATTTCAATCAAGTCATTCAACTCTCTGCATTTCAGTGTATTGGTATACTACTGTGGACTGTATAGTAAAATAGTAGTATGTAATACCATGGATCAGTGATGGTACTGCAGATTTGGCAACCAAGTCTATCCACAAAAGTTGAAAAGTCAACTGGTATCAGCAAGAATTTTCCAGTAAAGCACCCTCCCCTCCACTCCAAACCCCCTTGCCCTCCCTCTTTAATCCCCCCTCCCCTCTATTCCCTCCCCCCTTCCCATTCCCCTGTCCCCCCCCCCCCCCCCACCTCCCCCCAGAAAAGAAAAATAAAAAACAGTAATACAAATAACGTGGTGAGACAGTCTTTACTATTCTTAACACACAATGACATACACAACAATTTTAAGGGGGAAAAAAAGTATGTCAGAATACACATTACACTCATTACATCACATCACACACATTATACACATCACAAAAGAAACTCAGGCATAGACACATAACAGAGGCACCCGCAACAGATTTGATTGCAGCTGTCTCAACAATATCATACATCCATGATGCACTGATCCAGAGAAATATCACAAAATGCACCAAACAAAAAAAAGAAAAAGAAAAAAAAATCAAAAAAACAAAACAAAGAAAAAATAAAAGCTTCCCCATCAGCCAGTCCTGTCAACTTTCAACAGGTGATCAATACCAGTAGATCGAGATCTTTGGAACACTATCTACACTCTTTAAAACAGTATTTTACCAAACCTGTACAACCAACACTTACTGTTGGACCCTCGGGTATCTCTCATTAAACAGAATTTTCCAGAAACCTGACACACAAATGTTGAAAATGGTTTTACTCATCTTCACCCAACACGAAAGCCTTCCAATCAAACCAATTTACAGTGATGAGGAACTGTGGGAAATGGTGAGTCAAGAGTTCCAATGGTATCACAGGAAGAAGTGGAGCTGGATAAGACACGCTCTCAAGAAGCCATGATCCAACACCACTTGTAAGACCCCACAGGGGAGAAGAGAGAACGACCAAACACCAGCTGGAGCAGAGAGGTTAAGGCACAGCTGCAGAGGAACTGGAATGGAATAAACGAGACAGAGAAAGGAAAGACAGCCTAGCACAGAGTCCACTGGTGAGCCAGCTGCTGCTGATGGCTTCTGCTCCCTTTGGGACAAAGGACGCACCCAGTAAGTATGAGGATTAAAAGTGTGCCAGCTCATGATTATGCTGAAACTGAACAATATTAATAACAATACTGATACATAGTATTTGTATAGCATAATTATTGTTGAAAACTACTCATTTTCCTTTCACGATACACCATTCAGACTGCCATTCATTCACATGTATAGCATACATGTTCACATTTTTTAAAGTTTACTCATGTTCAGCATGTCACGACTTAGAACCAGTCACTTGCAAAGCGCAAACTGAACATCTCATATTTCTTCCATGATAAATAATATATCAGATTTATACCTTTTAAAACAATCACTTTGTGTAGATTTTTAATGCAGTTGTGTTGGTCCCGTTGCAGGACTGTGTTCTGTTTTCAGCCGCCTTTTTATTTTTTTTTAATTACACTTCAGATCAAAACTTAGAATAAGGGGCAATAACAGGTCAATAAGGCTGACACAGCTGATTCCTTGAATACTTTTTAGTTTTAGCAAATCTTAAATAAATGTTAACGAACCGCAAAAAAAAGTGGACAAACGAATCACAAGACAAAATGATTTAATGAATCACAAGACAAGACAAAACATGATGCGTTTCAATCTCAGCTATCTGGAGCTGAAGAGATTGAAGGTAAGTGATTGCTCGTTCATTTGCCTTCTCCTGAGAATGTTTTATATCTTGCCTGAAGAAGACCCAAGAGGTCGAAAGGCATCGTGTTTTGTCTTGTGATTCATTTGTCCACATTTTTTTTTTTTTTTTTGTGGTGAACCGCTAACATTTATTTAAGATTTGTTTAGATTCCGCCTGCAGTCTCACTTTGCAACTAGATCTAACTTTTTAGTTTTAGTTTTACTTATTTTGACATGTTCAATTTCAACTTCAAAGGTACTGGAATCATTTTATGGCTTTACAAAATCTTCCTACTTAAGAATCACCAATTCTGAATTAAACTTTAAAGAGATCAATTTTAGTAGTGTGGCTTTTGTGCCATTATCATGTCAAAATCGCAGTACAGTTAACAAGATCTTGGATACCCAACTTCAGTCAGACTCATACTTTCTAAGCATTCATGGAAAATCTGCACATTACAATAAAACCATTATTCACTCAGAGTCAGTCTGAGAGTGAAACCATGGGCTACCATGGACAGCTATGGTAGCTGCTTGGCACTCCAGCAATGAGCCAGATTTCGCACAATTGGTTCACAGTATATCTTGTAAGAGCAGAACTGGCTTACAACTAAACAGTGGCAAACTCTTGTCTTCATACACAAGACTAGGTCTGTCATTCCCTCACAGCCATATTCCCATCTCTCCCTCCTCTCTCTCCCTCTTCTGGACTTTCTTCGGATCCATCTCTCTGCTGAATGTTTGGGAACTTAAGTCATGCCAGACTGCCATTGCCCGGCACCGCCCTCCTTCACCACACCCTTTTTCTTCCATTAATTAGTCACCATCTTTTATTTTTCCATCCCTCCTCAATCCCCAAAAATCCATCTCCCTGCCTGACCCTGTATACTGTCGGTGTCACCAGTCAAGGTTTAAACCTCTACCATCCCCCTCCCCTCTTCTCCTCCCTCTGATTATTTATATAATTGTACAGAAAGGCAAGACTGGGATGGAGAGGCTGAAAAAGGAAGGAGGTGGGGTTGGAGGGAGGGATGCAACGGGGAGATATGGGTGGTGGTGGTGAGTCGCGGTTGGGGGTGGGGGTGGAAATTGGGGAGGGTGTGGGTGAAGGGGGTCATGGACCGGGCGAGGAAGGGGAAAATTCGCCAAGTGCTAATAAATCGCAGAGTGCTTTACAGCAACCGGCAGGGGAAATAACTCCAGATGGCCAAGAAAACTGCCGCTGTGTGCTGAATATCCCTTAAACCAGAACTTGTCTCTGGACACTTACTTTTCTGGAGCTCCGAAAGCAATGCACAAACAATGTCTGTTCTGTCAGTATCAATCGCTGTTTTCATTTTAAAAATTACATCGGTTGTTGACGACATGATGCGGATTGTGGAGTCAAAGTTACCCACGTCAACACACAGCCTCCGGAAGTTTACTCTGACCCGCTCATGCGCAAGAATACAGGATGTAACGGGCAATTTATTCCTTTGTCGGTCGAAGCAAGAAACTTTGATTATTTTTCGCTCAGAAGTTATCTTATAAACAACAGTGTAGAGCATTCTGAGTTGCAGTGCCATAAAACAGTCTTTTTAGTCTGTCTCAGTTGTTCCTGTTGACATGTTTTGGCGGATGTTATGGTAAGGTCAAGGTCAGTTGCACAAGATTGAAAGGAGGACGAATTGGTGCAGCAGAAAAATGAATTTTGTTGGGAGGCAATTATTAAATGGCCAGGGTCTGACTTTTTGTCGCCTGCTGGCATCTAGGTTTTCATCGAAAACTGGAACAAAAGAATATATTGATTCATTGGTCAAAGGAAAACCTGTCGTCGTGTTTATGAAAGGAACTCCAGATCAGCCCAGATGTGGATTCAGCAATGCTGTTGTGCAAATCTTGCGCTTTCATGGAGTTGAGAACTTTGAATCTCATAACATTCTGGAAGATGAAGATTTACGGCAAGGTAAGTTGGTAAAACTACAGCGAAGGGAACGAATGTATCTAGGTGAAGACAAGACTTCCACAACATTCGTCTCAAACACTGACTCGTATCTTTGATGTTATGTCAATACAATTTGGAATATGGCAATACAATTTGGTATCCTCGATTAAAGAGGCAGTCTGCTGCTCTGGAAAGAGTACAAAGAAGAGCAACAAAGCTTGTAAAGAATATACAAAATCTTCCCTATGAAGGTAGGTTAAAAGCTCTGGGACTGCCTACTCTAAAAAGATGAGTGAGGGGCGATTTGATCCAAGTTTATAAAATATTTAATTGTGTTGACAATATTCCTATTTCAAAATTTTTTACTGCATCAAGAGTTGATACTACCAGAAATAGTGTGGATAAAATTTATCATGAATATTGTGCACTAACATAAGGAAATTTTCTTTTAGTAACAGAGTAACAAATCTTTGGAATAAATTAACCCCTAACATTAAACGTGCACAAAATACTAACTTTTTCAAAAGCTCTATCGATGATAGTGTATTATTGAAGACCATTTATTTTGACTATGATAAATAAAGACTTGAGCGAGTTAAAGACCTGACCGTATAAAGACCAGATAACATACAGAAGGGACATGTAAAGCCAGTTCTGGCTATAATTGCTAAAGGCAATTGTCCCTATAAACCTAAACCTAAACCTAAACCTTATGTAAGTTCAAGTTCACGAAACATGCTGTAAATTCGGCAACCTGCTCCGACGTTGCGACCCACGTGATAGGCGATTATTTTCAGTTTGTTGAACTCCAACGCCATTTAAAACCTAATCCTTGTGGACTAACACTTGATTCTTCGTTTAACTGTTGGGAGTCGTGCATGTGTCAACTACTGATTAATCTGGACGGCGTTTGAACTTGGAAAGTAGATGATCCCATTTGATAGTGAGAGTTCTTCCCCTTCTTGGTTGTGCTAACATCTCGCAGTCAATCAACATGGGAGACGATTGCTTATCTGCAAGATTTGTTAACATTGTCATAGTGCATTGATCAGCATATTACATGTTGATAATGTCTTATTGAATTAATGAGTGAAATAGTTAAATTTCATTTGTTAACTTCATTAACAGGTAGGTGGCTTTTACACATCACATGGGTTTAATGTGAGAGTAGGTTGCAGAATTTAATAGTCTGTGAACATCCAAACTTTAACTGTGTGTTCGCAAAGTCCAAGGTTAAAGGCCTTAGTCTTGAGCGAGTTCCTCAGGAAAATCCTTTTCATGACAGCTATCCACCATAGTTTGTGCACTTCCACAGTCCCTGTCAATTTCATTGATACACTCTGTCGTGGAGAGAGGCCATAATGAAACTTTTTTTTTTTTTTAAAGAGACAAAAACATTACAAACATATTTCTTGCTTTTGTAGTGACTGAGTATGTCATAATTACTTCAGTTTTCTTGAAATTCACATCCATTTTCATGGATTTGTTTTGTTCACAAGTTTCCCTTTATTTGCATGAAAATGCCATCAGTCCGTAACTTTTTTTCCTCTCTTATCCTTCCCTGCAGATAGTGTTTCCCCATGAGCCCTGAACAGGTCCGCTACCCATATTACCCACCAAGGTCTGGGTGGCCTCAGGACCCCATTCTTTTATTTTTAATGTTATGCCCATGTACCAAGCACTATTGTAATTTTCTGCTGACACTTATATTTGACTGAATCATTTAATAATAATTTTTTTCAATGGAAATCTGAAAAATATGGTCTGGAGATGTAAGTTCAGATGCAAAAATATACTGAGTAATAGTATTTTCATAAATTAAGGAAGGATAGAGATTTATTTGAAATTACGTTAGTAGGATTTGCCAGCCTGTTGTGCCCATCAAGGTAATTGATGGTTAAGAAGAGCACCTAGGAGATGGGGAGTGCTGGAGGAAAGAGAGTGGAGAGATATCAAGGTGACCCTCTTCCCTTGGCTGTCTTCTCTTACTTGTCACTGAATAGCAATACTCTAAAAATCATCAGTTATAATGGGAAAGAAGAAAAACATGCCATTTGTCTAACTTCTTCTAAGGTATTGAATGGAATGCCAGGTCGCACAGAATCTGAGCACAGGTGGAAAAATCCTGTTTAAAAAGTTTCTAAGCACTGAATACTGGCTGACTTGTTACCACATCCTCTTGAAATGACACAGATACCACTGTGTGTGTGTGTGTGTGTGTGTGTGTGTGTGTGTGTGTGTGTGTGTGTGTACGGTGCATACATACCAGAGCGTGTGAATGCGTGTGTGTATGTGTGTGTGTGTGAGAACGCTCTGGTATGTATGCACCGTAATACACACACACACACACATGCACACACACACACACACACACACACACACACACACATAGTGGTACCTGTGTCATTTCAAGAGGATGTGGTAACAAGTCAGCCAGTATTCAGTGCTTAGAAACTTTTTAAACAGGATTTTTCCACCTGTGCTCAGGTAGTGTGCTTACATGTCTGTCAGTATTTCCCTGATTTATTTTCTTATGAATTAGATATTATGTGTCCTATTCTGTTTTGATGTATTTTGTGTATTATTTAATACGTTGAATTTATTAGCACTCCCTTTTAAAAGTTAACTTCTTTTGTAGTTTAAACTGATGTAAATCAAATGTCATAAGTGGTTTATGTCAAATAAAAACATTTATTCATTTTGTGGACATGTATATAAGTCTGATGTGATGGCAAACAGGTTATACATGGGCTCATGGTTTGTTATGATTAGAATTTAGAGAGCCAAGCATCATCTGTGACAAAGAGAGTATTGAGACAACTTGGTCTGAAGTTCAAAATGGCTGTGAAGACAAGTACATTTAGATGCTTGTTGTTGTCTTAATTAGTTCTGGCTTCAGTACAGTTTTACTTATAATAATTTTGCCTTTTTTGTTTTTTTTTATTTTTGTCAGCATGGCTGTCAACTTGTCAAAGCATAGACCTGTGTGTCATAAAGTTTTAGCTGTAAGAGTCCAGTACTGTGTCATAAAGTTTTAGCTCTAAGAGTCGGATACTGCATCATAAAGTTTTAACTTTAAGAGTAAGGAGAGCTTTGTTTTGATTGATTGGGAAAGGCGTTGTTGTTGTTTTTTAAGGGGGTATTTTTTCAGCCTTTTGCTCGTTATAGATGTCATTTCTGTGACAGTACTCCCATGCTGCTCACTCAAGCTGAACTATATAACTTTTTATAAGCTATGTGCACTGAGGAGTGAGATACTCTTGGTGCAACAGTTCTCAGGGAGCAACACTCATCAAGTGATCAACTCACCTGTTCAGATCCAGCATATACTTATGACTGTGCGCAGCATCTGCTGAAGCCCCCTTTCGATAATTGCTTAGTTGAGATGCCAGCATGTCTGAGCGTCCTTTACAGAGGGTGCCACAATATCTGACCAACATTGAAAGTAATTCCAATTTGATCTTGCAGTATGTAACAAATATAACGCTCACAACACCAATCTGAAAAACGTGTCAGAAAATGAAATTGGAACTTTGAGTGAGTCTAAATAAAATTTTGAAAACTAACTTGAGGCATTCAGTAAGGGGCATGTGAACTCACGACATTTCATATCATCACACAGAAGTACTTATGTAACCTTGGGATACATGAAAAGTTGAAATTCCGGTTTTTCCATACAATCTGTGCAAATATAAATCTTTGTGTATGTGATTCACTGTCTTCTGTGCATGCACATAGTACTTTTGTAGTTATATTTTACTCATCTTTTCTGAAGTTTGTTGCTATTTGGAGTGTCAATATCCTTTGAGAGGCAGGGAGGCGCTCACCCGTCCCATCTATGATCCTTATCTTCCCATGCTCCATCCCCCTATGCCCAACCCACCTTCCTCCCATTTCCCAGTCACTTTTCTGTCTGTCCAAAAGGCAAAACACACTTGTTCATAAGGACATGCATGCTCACAGACATCATATACACACAATACACACACACACACACACACACACATAAGTGTACACAAATGTACACACATGCATGCCGAATTCTTTTTGCTCAAACTTATTCATACTTGTAGTAACTGATTATTCCTTAGAACAGGTTTAACAAATGTATCACTTATGAGCAAACAGCAGTTGCGCTACTTTAGTCCCTCTCACTGTCAGGCTTCTTCTGAGCAGAAAGTATTGTTCAGTGGCTGTCATTAGTTGAGGTTCCAAGGTTTATTCTGTTTGATTGTTATTTTAATTGTTGTTTTTTTTATCTAGCCGTCCCACCCCGCACCCCCACTCCCTTTTTTCCCATAAAATCAAAGTATTAAACGTTTATGTGGATCTTAAGATGTTATTTTTGAAGAAGCAATGATACCACACACACACACACACACAAAATCACAAACATCACACACGATTACTTGCATGTTTATGTACACAGTGTTTTGCTTGGGCTATTTTTGCAAGCTCAGTGAGTAGTATCATGTGTTTGCAGGTGTCAAAGACTACTCCCAGTGGCCTACCATACCTCAGGTGTTTATGGATGGAGAATTTTTGGGAGGCTGTGACATCATGATGGACATGCACAAAAACGGAGAGCTGATAGAAGAGTTGAAAAAAGTGGGTATCCGCTCAGCACTTCTGGACAGTGCAGAAAAAGATGACAAAGCTTGATTATTTCAGCTTGTGTACAGTATTTGTTGATAATTTACTTTGAAGATTTTTTTTTTTTTGGTGTGACATTGGCTTTGCATTTAAGCATTAGTAGCGTCTGTAAATGGGATTCTAAGTAATAGAGGTTTTGTTACCTTTTTTTTTTTAATGATTATGTATATATAAGATGTATACATAGGGACCGAATTGAGTTCTTTCCCAGGTTTGTGCAGGGAACTGGTTCAGCCTGTTGACTGCTGGAGAATTGTTGCCATTTTGAACTCCTACTTGCCACAGCAATAGCTGAATTTCTGTTCAACTTTTTGTGAGAACCGCTTACACACAACAAAAGACAAGCCAAGCTACAGATAGTTTACACATAACTGAGATGAACAAGACATAAATGAGTGAACAAAATGTTCGCGCCATCCCCCCAACCCTCCCTTTCCCACATGCGCAGATGGTGTGACCAGCTATTAAACCATCTCTGGTGCCAGTTCCAGGTGGACGTCAGTTAACTATCAATAGACTTGGTTCCAATGCAGAAACCAATAGAACCTTGCTCTTTTATGCACAGGCATGAAGAGAGTTGTGATCAGCCAGCCACTGACTCATAGCCACAGTTTGGTCATGTCTGACATGTAGTGGTAAGGGTGGGGACTCAAATGCCAACAGGATTCATTTGTGCTGCGGTTAGGACTCATGGTTTACAAAGTGTAATTGATGTCACTGCATCAGCTAGTTGACAGAAGTGTGCAAGAACACTTCAACCTTTAGTTTGTTGAGAAATCATATGACAAAATGGCTTTGAATGAGATACCTAATGAGGTGGTCAGCAGATTAACCCTTAAACACTACAGGGGTGGGAATTCCTTAGGTTTTTCCAGACCTTCTTTTCCTTCGGTCTGAAACCCTTCTTCCCTTTTTTTCAATCTGCTTTCAGTCAAAAATTTTTCCAGCGAAAAGGAAATGAAAATATTGACATTCAGTTGGTTGTGTGGTCTTATCTAGTTGACACACTTCAGCTCACTTTTTGTGGATCCAGTATTATATCCTGTGGGTACCATTAATTGAGAATGATTCATGTTGTCATTGAAGTAGGTTTGAAAAGAAATTATTTTCAGCTGTTTCTGATGGATTCATTCATGCCCAGAATGCTTACATAATGCACAAAGATTCTTTTAAAAGAAAATCCACAGGATCATACTTCCAGACCTCCCAGGATTTTTTTTTTTCTTTTCACTGATTCCCACTCTTGCAATAGAAATGGGCAACCAAGATGAGTGCCCTCTATGTTTAGTGACTCTGTTTGGTGTAGATAGAAGACGCATAATGATGATGGTTGCTAGTGGCGGGCATTAGTACTAAAGTGTAGATGATAATGATTGACAGAATTATGTGTTCTGTTGAAAGATGTGATAGGGTGAAGAAACTTTCCTCATTACTGCTCACTATGAATCGTATGATGCAGTCTAATTATGTTGCTGAGAGCACTGCGTGTGGTTGCATTTTGCATACATGTAAAAGTGAGCTGTGTTTGACAGTGAGCATGTAATCGAGAATTTGTGTTGATATTTTTTCAGTAAATTTGATAATGGAAAATGCTGATTTTGTCATCTGCTTCATTTGACAGCAAGTATGTAACTAATTGTGTGGTATTTCTCCATGAATCTCCCTCTGCTCCCTTCTCTTCATCCATTTTTTCCAACTTCTCTGACCAGTCTCTCTGAAAAGAAAAAATTGAAACGATGGCAGTTCAACAGTTTTTGTCAATCACACACACACACACGTACACACACACAACTTTGTTTTGGCAGTTGAACAAACTTTGAGCAGACTTGGTGTTATACCCCGTTTCATATCTGTGAATGAATACTAAAGCAAATGCTTTTCAATTTCTTGCTGCTTTGTGCGACATCATGGAAAGCTGTTCATCATACTTGATGATACTAACAAAGATCTGCGATACTGTACTTGCAAAAGATACCGTCTTCAAGTTTAAAGACACCTATGTGTGAGGTGCACCTACAGATGAAAAGACTATCATTTAAATTGTGTACTGTCACTTAGGAGAATAACATGGGAATAAAAAAAAAAGTTTTTGTACTTTTCAGGTCTTCACCAGACATGGCTCTGAACTATGTAGTCCTGACTTTGCCGTTTCTCAGTACCCCATACATTTTACATAGGCTGCTCTTACCGTGTATTTTTATAGTGTTTATCGCTGTTCTGTGGGTCATAGTGGACCCATACTTGTCAGTTTATTTTGTAAAAGACGATTTGGGTCCTCCTGGATTCCTAGTCTGGGTGCTGCAGTATCCAATTACAGCTCTGTAAAACGTGGGTCCACCAGGCTTGCACTTCATGGGAAGTGTATTGCTCAGATTACACGACTGATTAGTGCTTTCCCTTTTGATGCGCAGACACCAAAATTTGCTGGCATATATATACTTCATATTGGAAAGATACCTACAATTTTTATAGTTCCAGTGGTTTCATTCAGAGATAAAAAATACTTTTTGTGTGTGTCTTGGAATAGGGGCATCAAGTAAGCATGGTGAAGATAAATGTAGGAATTCAGCAAAAATGCATGTTACTCATACTATTTAAGACTTTCATTTGTCTTTAGGTGCATTTTATTAATAAATTCATGCCTAGATGTCCAAATCATTAGCCAGATATATTTTAACTAACTAAAGAAAGTTTTGTTAAGGCATAGATTTTCATACTTATTTTTCACTTGCATTCTATTTCATACAACTGATGGTAACAATAATGATAATTCATGGCGCTTAATCAAGATTACATAAGCCCTAACCACTTACAAGTGCAAAAAAGATTAAAGAAAATATAAATAAAACCAATAAGACTTTTTCTTTTTTTTTTTTTTTTTGCGTACACAGGCTGATACTCCTGCGGACACTCCCTGTATAGACAGACAAGGATTAATCCCATCTACCTAACAAAGGGAGTGGAGTTTTTGTGTATAATCATTTTTTATCCCGCCATTAAGGCAGCCATACTCCAACTTCAGGGAAGGTGCATGCTATGTGTAACTTGTCGTCCATACCAGTGGCCAAACTGGCCTTCTCTTCTGAAAGTTGATGGGATTTTAAGTGTGTGCAAGATGCTGTGCATGCATTCACACATGGAACCTCGGTTTATAGTCTCATTCGAAGGACTGTATGGGAAATGGAGTCAGAACCAATGTTAACTCCGAGGGAAAAATCCCCCAGTACCGAAACAGCCCACAACTTTATTTTTCCATCCCAAGCGAGACACTTAGTGAAAGGGCGAAGAAACAAGGCTTACACATTTCTGATCCAACATTTTTGTTGCTGTAGTCCGAGCAGATGCATGTACTTGTGTACTAAGGAAAATTAAATTCCCAGAAAGTGATGAGGTAGTTTTTGCACAATTTTGTGAGTGTTTTCGTTGTTCTTATATTGCCTGACCACTTGCATACAAGCTTTCATGCCGTATCTACATTGTCTACAGGAAAATACACCTAGTCTAGTTTGGTATTAAAAGAATTGTCGGGAATTCGCCAGTTTAGTCATCTCAAAGAGCACAGATGTATTACATTTTTCATGACAACCACAAATTATCAAACCGACAGCCCCATTTGTAATGGCCGCTCAACAATGCTGAACACATTGCTGCCAGACCGGCTATGCACAGATAACATTCAGTTCGCCGAGTACAGCGTGGTTAGCTGGCTGGTGGGTAGTGGCCTGCAGAAAACACCCCTTTCCCTGACCTGCATTCACGGCTTGGCCTCTATAGCTGTGGGCGAGCTGTAAACTCCCCTGCCTCTCAAAACTAAGTAACTTGCTCTGAACAGCCGTGGGCCCGGCGGAGATTCAAACCTGCAACCCCAAGATTACGAGTCTGGCGCTCTACCACTAGGCTATTCTGCCCCCCCCCACCCCAATAAGAAGATGAATATTGCAATAAGTACATTCAGCTTTCAGCTAAGGAACTGTTTAGAGCAAAGAATGTTTGAAAATATGCTTGTTTTCAGAAAGATAATCTCTTTTTTTTTATGTCTGATCATTGCTACAGACAGTCCATAGTGCACCGCATGTTCATGGTCTTCGAGGTACTTGTTTAGTTCTTCTATTGCTTCCTTAAAAGCTACTTCAGTTGAATTTGCTTTGTTAAAAACAGAATTTTTCTTTATGGCCTTTCAACAGTCTACAGCTTACTTTTTATGAATGCAAATTTGCAATGTAGAATACACTATACACATGGCAGCATATTGATCGTTGTACATATGTACATGATTTAATTGCTTGTCAATCAGTGAACAAACAGGTTTTCTTCTTCATTTCCATTAATTTACTGAATATTTTGATTCAACATAGGAGATTTGATAAAATGAGTCTCGAAGATTTTCGGTGTGTTATCTTGATTTCTGATCTGGACTTTCAATAGCAATATAGCTCTGACCAGCTGTCATGTTGATGTGGTTAGAATTACTCACGTGGTTAGGAAATTGTGGATTCAAGTTCCTTTAATAAAGAGGCATAATTTTCAGACCCATCGAGCTCATTTCCAGAGTTGTTAAATCTGCTTATGGGTCCAAATGTGAGGAGTCATAGTCACACCTGTAAAGTTTGATAGACTATCAACTGGATTTGGATGCGTATGTTTTTGTGGGCGTTACTCGGATGTTTCATCCCACGCTGCAGCTGTTCGCATCACCCAAGTCAGGTTGTTACGAGCATATGTTATGAAATGAAGTGCAGAATACGGCCCTGACATGTATTTTGAGAGTAAACAGAAACTCGACAGCATTAAACTCATTGATTCTAATCCCCGTCCCCCCACCAATTTAATCTGTACAGTTCTATGGGATATCCTCTCATGGCATGTCAGTTTTGAATTTATCTCCATCTTTGCCCATTGGGAATTTGTTTCAATGTTTGCAGTGTCAGCAAGTTTATGGCAACTGTCATTGAATGGACGTGGCAATATCCTCTGGAAGGGGATGCTCACTCATGCTTGCTGGCATTTGTGGAAACCAGTCCATGTCAATAGAGGGTTAGTTGGTGGTGTCCTACATATGCTGGATCAGCACAGCAGAGAGTAAATGACTCGGCACCAGTTCAGAGTGACCTTTTGTGGGTTGCCTCAACAACCTGACATTGATTGCTCCGTGGACTGCCAATTTTTGAAGACTGCAGTGGGCTGATCTGCATTGTGGCTGTGAATTCAGCAACTGGAATGAGAGGTATTGGAGCAATGCCATTGAGATGTCACAGAATAAACATGGAAAATTACTTCAGCTCTCAAGTTCAGTGGACGAAGATATTGATTTCTGAACTAGGGTTCATGTTCATGCTGTCATCATGACCAGTTTTTATATCAAGTTTGACAAAGATAAATGGATGTGACTGATGTGGTCAACTTAAAATTTCATGTGATCTCTCTTCGTACTGGAAGCTGTTTACTTTTCCAGCTGTTGTTTTTAACTAATAATGAAGCAGGTCTCGCAGGACCCAAACAGCCGGTAGAGGCTCTGTCTTTTTAACACAAGGGTCTTGGGAAAACCCACATCATTGGCAGAGGACATGGTAAAATGTGTGGGGTTTGCCAGATTTTCATTGTCACAAGTGCATAGTCGAGAGCAATGTCCAGTAGAGATCATTTTGTATGGACTCTGTTGGACCCATTTCACAAGTATGTATTTTAAATTTTGTATCTGATCACTTGAGAATGAAAAACAAATTCAGAATGAAATGGATAATTAGAGTTTTGACAAATTCTTACAATTTCGTTGGAGTGTTTTGAGCAGTTTACTTTAGGAGATACCATGGTTTTACTGAATCTATGAGTCATGGACAACCTAGGTTATGCTTTGATTATGAAATTATGACTACCAGAAATTCAATCAGTATCAACATCTCAGTTACTCTTGCAGTGAAAATGTTACGTTTACCATGGACGGGAGCACACAACATGCTCGAGTCAAAAATGAGTCATTAGAACAAAGATGATGAATCAAAGTGCACATCAAATTAGAGCCATGTTAAAATGCATCCAACTCAGAATGACCAAAGAGTACAACTTTTAAGTTTATTACTCATTAAGTACTGCATTGTTACAGGACACAAACTCTACACATATTCATACAATTTGGATATTTGGCTCATCTCATCCACTTCACATTCCACTCTCTAAGCAGCAAAACTGTGTCTTAGTAAGCACCATCCTGCACCATGCACACATAAAATAAATAGTTAAATACAACTATTTGTTGTTCTTTAGACTACACACTGTCATCTTTACACATTCCTGGTTCAGATGAAAGACAGAAGCGCTGGCGTAGATCAGTCGAATATTCTAATGGAAATAACATGGGAGATTTCTATGTCATATAGTGCTGAAGCACTTAAGCAGGAATATACTTTTTTGGGGGCCAGTTGGTGTGGAAGATAGTTGATTTTAAGCGCTGGATAATGTTATGCATTATCAATTATTAGAGTGATAGTTTACTGTGGTAGGTAAATACTAGACTAGAATAATCATAAGCTCAAGTGCTAAATGTACCGACGTATTCAGTCAACAAAGCTATGATATTGACTAGAATGATCACCAAAACTAGTGATTAAAACTTAGTATTATCGACCAGAATGATAATACATTGAATCATTAAAAGATGTTCTATTAACAAAGAAATGTCCAAGTACAAATAGTACTGAAGTATTCTATCAGAATTGTGACTCGCATGCTGCGGCATCATTACCACATATTGACCAGAATTTTAATAAACTGAATCATTAAAAGATGCTCTATTAACTAAGAATGGTGATAGTACAACCAGTACTAGAATCTTATGTCTGAAATGTCTAGCATGCCCCTGCATCGCTCGCACTCTGTCACTCAAAATAGCTTCACTGTTTTTTGTCATTCTGTCTGTCAATTTCACTTTACATTCAGTCTTTCACGCATCTTGCGTCACATTCAGTGAATTCACTTGCAGTCTTATTCATTCAAAACTGTAGTCTGATGTTATGTGTCTGTTTCACATCAAGTCCTGTTCACTGTCACATTCTGTGCGCTCAGCCAGACTTGAAAAGCAGGATGGCCACCTGTCCCAGGTAAAAGTAAATGAAGTGCTTGGTCTCGTGGGTCACGTAGCTGCCAAAGTTCCTGCCCACAATGCAGTGCCAGGTGGGGTTGTATTTCTTATCAAATTCTTTTTTGATAAAGGCGGCTATGTCCTTCTCTATGTTGTACTTCTCAAGGGCCTGGGTGGCGCAGTCCACAGCGTCCTGCTGCATGTCCTCCGCCATGTCGGCATTCTTGATTACTGCCTTGCGTTCAGACATCTGTCAACATAAAAAGTTTCATGGAAATGAGTCAATCTGTCTGAACATAGTTCGTGATGGGCCTATCTGATCGAATCTAACATCATCTATAGAGTGACTTGGGAGTGCAACTACTGAATTCTTTTAGTCTGACAGCTGTGTGTAGAAGTGACATGTCACAGTCATGGGTTATCCTATTCTGACACCTGTCACATGCAACCATACTCAAAGGTCATTACTGTCTGTCATCCTTCAATCATTTCCATGTCACAGTCATATCTTTGTCAGTCATGGGTCATCACTAACATCTGTCAAAGACTGTCATCTGGTAGAACTTTGTTAAGAGTCTTTGATCAAACTTTTCTCATCAGGTACACTTGTGGGTCATGAAAATCCATTCTTGCAACAACAACAACAAAATGCCCAGTCACCATAGTGTGGTAAATGGGCTGTAACTTGGGAGATCAGTTTCAAACTCCATTAAAAATACATATCTGTAGAATTTTCCAGCTTCTACCACAATGTGTTATGTGCTTGGATGGGAAGAACTGGACCAAACAGCAACAGCCCTTGGCAGTCAGTATCAAGTCTTCAAGGCGAAAACTACCAGAGGAGGTACAGCACCGCTGTGCAGTTATTTCATGTGTGTGTTTTCTGATTCCACTTCTACACCACTTCTACTCACGACAAAAATTGCTTGGTCACAGTGCCAGCGTGAGTGAGAGTTTTTCTTTCCTCTGAGGGCACCACCATATTCATCAACAACAATCCTTGAACTTGCTGACACAAAAGCCTATGCCACAAACTCAAAACAGGTATTGATGTGGAGAGGAAATCAAAACTGAGGTCATCACAGAGGCATAATGATAAAGGACTACACATTTTGGGACTTTATTTATTAATGTTTGTGAATGTGATGCTACAGATACAGTGTTCCATATGGGTAAAAAAAAAATCCCACTTTATTGGGCTGGGCTGCAGTCTACACTTCCTTTTGTTGTATATGCTGGGGAGATACTGACAACAGCATTTACACAAATCAAACATGACTGCAGTTTACTCCCAACAAGTTTGTCATATATTTTAAGAACATCATACTCAAAACATGGCTATGTTGACTTATAATCAATCAGTTTCAAGAAACAGGATATTTCAGCTTTTGTAAACCTTTACTCACATCTCTTGGTTTGTTGGTTAGCATGATTATACGAAAACTACTACATTACAGATTTTAAGAACGCCTTGTAGGAAAAAAGTATTGTGATATTAGGAGGAACCAATTAAATTTTAGAGTGGATTTGGATCAAAAGGGTGCATCCAGACTCCATTCACTAAGATCATACAAAAACTACTGAACCAATTTTAACAAAATTGGATGGAAGCATGGATTATTGTTCTCAAATGAACCTTTTAAATTTTTACACACATCCAGATCAAGGGGTGGCTCCACTCAGCTCTATAGCGCAAAATCAGCAACACTTGATGGAGCCCATTAACTTTTGGTGAGGAGCCAAGAATCCATTCAGCTCGATTTTGCTAAATCTCAGTCAGGTTAAACAAAACTTGGTGGAAACTTGATGAAAAGATTAAATGTGGCTAAGGAAGAACCCATTATATTTTGGTGTATATCCAGATCAAAGGGTGGGTCCAGGATGAACTCAATAAGATCATACTAAAAATGAACAATTTTAACCAAACAATTTTAACCAAATAAGATGAAATGTGGCCCTAGAACAAAACCCAGTAAATTTTGGCACAGATCTCAGATCCATGCAACCTTGGCAAAGTTTGCTAGTGATGATTTGTTTGCTTCTTTTTGTTGATTTTTTAAGCGTGTTGTCTCCCAAGGAAAAGCAAAATCACTTAAATTCTACGGCATACTCCACCTCCACCAGAAAAACTTTGAAATTTCTCTGGATCTGGATTAATATGTTGTTGGAGCCCACACAAACTAAAGACAGTTTCTCATTTTCTGGGACTATGAGACATGATTTTTTAGTCATGCATGCTGCTATTCTGCCAGGGCTGGTGTAATCCCTGTCATTAATCCCAATACATATGAACAGTAACTAAAAAGATGTGCGCGTTTGTAGAAGAGAGTGCGAGTACCTGTCTAACTCTACGTCACATGTCATCATTTTAGGCACAGTTTGCTTTCTGTCCAACTACATTGAGGTGAAGCAGTGGTCAACTCTGACGACTTGGTGATAATGTGAAACTGAAAGTGCTAGAGGGGAAAAAGCAGCGCGAACTAGTGAGTTTGTCACAAATGGGTACCTGTAAATTAGGATATTGGGCATAGTCCTATTTAAGATGCCCCAGCCGATTCTGTCACCTGGTTACTCCATCTTGCTATTCTTAGGTTGGCGATATCACGGACTGCCTTTTACTAGGCCTTTGTTGATTTCACAAGTAACAATGTCATTGTTAGTAAAATAATCAATTAAATAAAAACACTTCTTGTCTATGAAATCCATTGTTTCTTTGCGACAGTGACTGTTTCAATTAGGCAGTCTGTTCCGGCGGCAGCCCCGTAGGCTACTAAATATTTTTTTACATTAGGCCTAGGCCTATTGTACAGGGGAAAATATAGATCTACTAACTTGAGTCCAATTCATTTACAAATCTAAATCACAATGCCGATCGTTGTGACGCTCCCCAGCAAGCTATGCATGCATGCTGTCGTAGTTATCTGTTTCATTTTTAGTCATTTCTGAACTGGATGCTCATAAATAAAATCACTGTAACCCATCTTCGTTCTTCATCATAAAATATTCTTACCTTGATTTATGTTTTCGATGTTTCACAGTTTTAAAAGATAGTGCAGACGTTCGACGTCGTTCCCAATTGCTGAATACTTCACTGTCGTTTCACTACAGTTTGGCGACGCTGCGGGTTTTATCCGGCTTTCTGTTGACAACAGCCAATCAGGAACGGTAGACCTGGGCCTGTATCAACCCACAATGCCCAGCGCGCCTAATCGCGTTGCCAATGGATGCGTTACTATTGACGCCTTTTTGCATGTCCACTTTGTAGGCCTGGCAGACCGCTGGCCGATAGTCGGTCACTGCTCTCTCTCTCTCTCTCTCTCTCTCTCTCTCTCTGCTGCACTAATCTTACTCACTGGGCACTATGGAATAATCCTAGAACCCTCTGCACTGCTAGCGCGGATGTATTTCAGTTTATTGCCTGCCAGAGGTAAACATGGTGATACTCTATAATGCCGTGTAATCTAAAAATGAACAAGGTGCTTTCATTCATCGTATCCACTTCATTGCTTATGATAGCCTACAATCAGAATACAAACAAAAGCAACCCAGCTGCACAACATGTAACATATCACTCAAGGTGACAGCCCTGATATGCCGCCCCACCCCCGCACCCTGACCTCCACTCACTCTCTCTTCCCATGGTCAGTCGGGCAATAAACAACGTGAACTGAAGTAACATAACCAAGATTGGTCAGAACCACTTTAAAAAAATTTATTAAAAAAAAAAGAAAAACCCACACCAGAGCTAAGTCACCAAACGTTCAATAGCACTGCCCTACCCTGTCCCCACTCTCCAAGCATTCTTAGTCAAATCAGCTCTGTGGATAAAACGGCAATAGGTCAACAAAAGTTTGGTAAAAAGTGCCACTCCTCTTCCTTCTCTTAAATCTGCTGTTCATAACCAGGAACATACTGAGAGTGTAAAGTGCGTCCGATCTTCAGGCACACCAATCTTCATTCCTGGTGTTTTGCTGGCTGTATGTGTCTCTTGATGGAGCATCCAGCATAACATCACGTAGTAGCAGCACACATCTCTCTCTCTCTCTCTCTCTCTCTCTCTCTCTCTCTCTCCTCTCTCTCTCTCTCTCTCTCTCTCTGTACAGCTAGCTAAACCTAATCCTCGTAGAACGAGTGTGAAGAGGGAAGGGAGGGAAAGGAGAAGAGAAACAGGGAGGCGGATAGTGGAATGCGGGAGCTGAAGGGTCTGGACCGCTACTAATTTTAACCCAGCCCGCTGGGAGAGAGAAAATATCAACTCATTCAGCCTAATGTGCGTTTCGGTCCGTGTTTGTGTGGTGTGTGTGTGTGTGTGTGTGTGTGTTGACTTGAAAGTGGGGTGGCTGCAAACAGCAACTAAAGCATGAGAGTAAAAGTAGAATTACTGGAGCGCCAACGGAATGGGGAAAAAATAGACGTAACGCGTTTCGACTTGTCTACTTCAGGCAGGACAAATATCATTCAAAGCAGTGCGGAAACAAAGAACAAACAGTCATTTGCCTTCTCGATCTTGATGCGAAAAGTGTGTGTGTGTGTGCGCGCGCGCGCGTTTCTCTTAGTGTCTATGTTGGAACTGGTCACCATTCTAATGGCTACCTTTATATTGTTCTCTTTCTAATGACATCATTAATATCCCTTCGTGTCTGTGTGTTGATTCTCAACCACTTAAAAAATTGCGGTTTTTTTTTTTTTTTTTTTTTTAGAAAATCGGAGACATTATCATTATTTGAGTATTTTTGATACGCTGACTGTGTTAAGGCACAAATATTGACTTTTCTAAGACACCATCCCGTACTGGCTTTCATTTCAATGATCACGTAAACTGAGCAGTAAATGGAGGAGCAAAAAAAATGTATCAATTAATAAAAGAATCAATTGCCCATGTGCTTACAAAGAAGTGAGTAATATACTTAGAGAGAGAGAGAGAGTGTGTGCTTCAATTCATCTTCAAGACCTTATCAAAGGACAATCTCTGATCCTTTCTATCTGCGGTCCTATTTCAAGTCTAACTTTCAGACTTCTATGTTATTCATTACGGGCCAAATATTGCCATAACATCAACCGCATTTGTCGTAATGATATTACAATTCCACATATAGGCTAAGTTTAGATTGTGTGTATATATAACTTTTCTTACGTAAAAGTGTGCCACCTACAGACATAAAGAGTGTTGATTTTGTGTGTGTGTGTGGTGTGTGTGTGTGTGTTCGTGTCTCTGTGTGCGCACACGTGCGCGCGCGTGCGCGCGCGCGCGCGTGTGTGTGTGTGTGTGTGTGTAGAGTGACAGAGATGATCTGATAAACAACGCAGGGACAGGCCTGTGAAAATGTGCGCAAGGGCGCAATAATTTTTCCTCTCTATCTCTGTGTGGTGTGTGTGTGTGTGTGTGTGTGTGTGTGTGTGTGTGTCTCTCTCTCTCTCTCTCTCTCTCTCTCTCTCTCTCCTCTCTCCTCTCTCTCTCTCTCTCTCTCTCTCTTTAAGGTACAACGTTCGGGCCAGTTGGATAAACATTGAATGTACGCGTGTATGTAATTGTCAGGATAGACTCTCTCTTCTCTCTCTCTCTCTCTCTCTCTCTCTCTCTCTCTCTCTCTCTCTCTCTCTCTCTCTGTCCGAAATTGTGTAGAGTGCGTAAGGCCTATTAGATAGATCTACTTTATTCACGTTTTGGGGATCAAGGTTAGGGAAGTAAAATTTGTTTTACCGGTTTGTCTTCGAGTAGTGGGGACTACATAATGATGCTTATCATCAGGTTTGTTTGATTGTTTATGTATTGTTTGGTTGGGTTTTTTTGTTTGTTTGTTTGGTTGGTTGGTTGGTTTAGTTTGTTTGTTATTTTTTTCTTTGTTGTTGTTGTTTGTTCCGGGGGAGGGGGGTGGGGTGGGGAAACAGTTGGGAAGATGGGGAGGGGACAATGACAGTTGGTCATGTGTAAAAATTTTGTCTAAAGACATAAATTCATCTTCAGGGGGGGAAAAGGTTGCGGAATGTATATGTGAGGAACAGGTGGTAAGAAGTTCTTTATTACGTCCATTCTATCAAAAACGTTTACGTTTTACACAGATATCGCAAATACAGTTTGCCACCCGTGCAACACATCAAAGTTTATGTTCTATTCCTTCATAACGGCCGAAAGGTACCACAAAAAAAGACAATTGATAAAGACCGACCAGACCCCAAGAGTATAAATATATTCTTCAACACACACACACAAAATTAATAATATATTGTTGCATACACACACGCACGCGTGCGTGCGCGCATGCACACACAGATGTGGGGTCTGTGGTGCGCGCGCGTGATTATGTATATGCGTGTGTGCGTGCGCGCGCGCACGTGTGTGTGTATGTGTGTGTGTGTGCAGGAGTGTTTATATACAGTGTGTGTGTGTGTGTGGGTGTGTGTGCGGTGCGTGCGTGCGTGCGTGCGTGTGTGTGTGTGTGTGTGTGTGTGTGTGTGGTGTGCGTGTGTGTGGTGTGTGTGTGTGTGTTGTGTGTGTGTGTGTGTGTGTTTGCCAAAGCACGCATGTGTACCTCTCTCTCTCTCTCTCTCTCTCTCTCTCTCCTCTCTCTCTCTCTCTCTCTCTCTCTCTCTCTCTCGACTTCAATGTTGCTTTGAATTAGTACATGTAGTAATGCACTTTACCACAAGGAAAGGAATCCAACATGGGAAAGCAGTTCATGTTTCTGTGCAACGTAGACAGCGTAGGCAACACGTGGTAGGCTATCGGCAGGGCTATTGTAAACAAGATTAGGCAAAGAAGCTGCCCGCGCCTGAACTGGCTCCTTGCCTAGAACGTATGGCCGCTGGCTGGAGCCATTCTACTGCCTACACTCCATCGCTTGCTGCAATGACAGGTACGCCTTCTACCCCTCCCACCCCCCACCCGTCACCACCCCACACATTTTACACACACGCGCACGCACGAAAGCACGCACGCACACAGACAGGCCCACGCGCATATGCGCAGACAGGCCGACACACACGTGTACGCGCGCGCGCATGTGCGTAAACAAGAGAGAAAGTTTTCTCGCAGGATCGTCGGAACTGGGAAAAAGTAAACGATTGAACCTGAAGTGCAATGTACAGGTCGGAGCGGATTGATGAGCCGAATACTTCGGCAGCGTCCCATTTCAACACGTTTTACCTCTACTCACATCAGTGCTTATCTATTATCCTCGTAAATAAAGAATTTTGTCTTGTCTTGTCTTGTCTCTATTTTAAGATCACCGGCACCCTGAATAGGGTTTTGGGACTAATCTATAACCGTGGACTCGGACCTAAAGAGGCAGACCCAATGTTCCCCCCGCTCTTAACTTTCACCAGCATTTCTTTTATGACCATTCCCTAAGATCTAATCAACATAAATCGATTGCGTTTGACTACAGACCTAAACTCACTTATTGTGTGGTCCTTAGTCTAGAGCTGCAAACCCCTCGTAAAAAAGACCTTACGAACTTCATGCCCCTTCCCACCCTCCTGCCCCCGTTCAGGAACGTCTTTTTACAGGAGGTGTCCCAAATATCAGCAAGCCAACACGTTTTTTCAACCCAGAGTGCTCCCTGAAATATTTCCCCATGGAAATGTGTTTGCAAGTTTAAACGCGCATAATTAACACATTTGTGTAATATGTTATAACGCATATCAAAAAGTGACTGCAAATGCGAGTGCTTATCTACGTAGGCCTACTTAGGCCTATCTGGGCAATGTGCGTGTGTGCCCTTGGTGTGTGTTTGCGTGTGTGTCCTTGGTGTGGGTGTGGGTGTGTGTGTGTGTGTGTGTGTGTGTGTGTGTGTCTGTGTGTCTGTGTGTCTGTGTGTCTGTGCGCGCGCGCGTTCGTGCGCTGTCTGTCTGTCTGTACAGCGTAGAAGAGCGAGGTGGAGAGAGAAAGAAATGTACAGTTGTATCAAATGTAATGCACAATGTGCTATCCTTCCGGCGGATAATGTAAATATGCCATTCATTAGAGTTGGCGAACAAACGCGGAGGGTCATGTGTGTACGGTGCGTTACACAGGTTTCCGTGTGATTGTCAGCTTTGGCGAGCCTGTGCCGTGCCACCATCATACAACTCGCCCATTCAGTTGGACATACTGTTTTGTTTGTTTGTTTGTTTGTTTGTTTGTTTTGTTTTGTTTTTACATTAATTCACTGGTGCACTTTTAAGTCAAGAATGTCATTTTGTTTTTGTACTTTTCTAGTCATGAACTTTCTCTTTAAGTGGTAAAAACAAACAAACAAACAAACAAAAAAAACTGTCTTGCCTGATTAACAGTTGTGCTTACTTTCAGAGTGTATCTTCATTTTCATTACTTGTTTTTGTATACTGTGTTCCCCCCTTACCCCCTCCCACCCTCCCTTCCCTCCCCCCCTCCTCCTCCCCTCCCCCGTTTGGTATTGCGGCATCGTGTTAACAATACGTGAAGAGCGGCCATCTGCAGTTGGCATGAAAGCAACGTTTCTTCCTGTTGATCAAGTTACTGTCTACAGGCAAAGTGACCTTACATTCTTTTCAGCTGTGATAAAAGCTTCCACATATCTAACGTAGCTGAAACGATTGATATTATCATAGCAAGTGTCAGACTCGGTACAAACAGTACCAGACTAGGCTTTGACTTGATTCGCAAAGATCCATCTAAATTGAGAAGAAGAAAAAAACAAGTTTACCTCCATATGCTAATTATTACTCACAGTTTAAACTTGAAGGAAATCTTATATCTAGAAAAGTATCACTCAGAGTAGCAATGGATTAGGTTACAGTTAACAAAACAAAACAAACAAAAAAAGACACTCGTAAGACTCAGCAAAATGTGCTGATTGAATGAGCGAATTTACTCTGATGATGTCCGTTTGACAAGATAATTCAACATCAATGTATTAAAATCAAACAAATATTGGACTGAAGCTTACAAATCATTTAGCCTCATCCAACTAAGCTTAATATGTACACCGCAAGAATCAGTGTTTCCTTCTAAAATTTTTGTTTGACCATGTTTATTTTAGGTGAACACTGATACAAATGCATTCGCGTTTGGTTGCAGTATCCATCTCCCTGTCTGCTTTACGTGGTCAAAATGAGCCGTTGAAAAAACAACAACAAATAAACAAACAAAACAACTAATTATCATGGACCCCGTGCTTTGACGATAACTCGTTTCTGTGCTGATAGAGCATGTATGGGTAGGGTTGGGACTGTATATTGCTATGCCCCCGTAATGAAATGTGTCCTGTTCATGATAGAGCATGTATGGGTAGGGTTGGGACTGTATATTGCTATGCCCCCGTAATGAAATGTGTCCTGTTCATGATAGAGCATGTATGGGTAGGGTTGGGACTGTATATTGCTATGCCCCCGTAATGAAATGTGTCCTGTCCATGATAGAGCATGTATGGGTAGGGTTGGGACTGTATATTGCTATGCCCCCGTAATGAAATGTGTCCTGTTCATGATAGAGCATGTATGGGTAGGGTTGGGACTGTATATTGCTATGCCCCCGTAATGAAATGTGTCCTGTTCATGATAGAGCATGTATGGGTAGGGTTGGGACTGTATATTGCTATGCCCCCGTAATGAAATGTGTCCTGTTCATGATAGAGCATGTATGGGTAGGGTTGGGACTGTATATTGCTATGCCCCCGTAATGAAATGTGTCCTGTTCATGATAGAGCATGTATGGGTAGGGTTGGGACTGTATATTGCTATGCCCCCGTAATGAAATGTGTCCTGCTCATTCAGCCTCGCACTGTTAAATATCATTATCTTAGTTTTAGCAGCATACCTATTACAACATAATAGCAAGAAATCTAGTGCTTTTGTAATCCCACTTTTGTCTCTGACTTTTGTCTCTGTAATTGTATCACACACAGACACACAGATGCTTGATAAACATTGGGCATCTGGTCAAAGTCCAATCCAGTTAAACTCAAGACTTCAGGCACGTTTTTGTTCGTTTGATTAATTGAAGGTTTCATTTGTTCGTTTTCGTCACAACGGTTTTCTATACACCGTAGTGTCAGCAGAGCTGATCATTATTGCTACAAACAAACCAGGAAACAATGAAAAAAAAAACGTATGTATTTACTGTATACCATAACTGATCTCTTATTCTAATTCATTTTTCAGTGTGTAACAAAAACTACAGTTATGATGATGATGATGATGATGATGATGATGATGATGACTATTATTATCATTTTATTATTTTTATTATTATTGTTGTTGTTGCTGCTGCTGCTCATGCTGCTGCTGCTGCTGTTGTTTGATTCACCATGTACGATGTTTTTGTTTCAAACGTAAACAACTGAGCATCCCAGACCAAAAGGTCTTCTGGGAACCTATCTTGAGAGAGCCGTCGACCTGCCGCCCCCTGTGCATAAGGACTAGGTGTACAGCCTGCGGGCACAGGCAGTTGTAGAGATTTCCGTCAACAGACCATTAGGCGCTGTCACCGCCGTGTCCAGCAACCGCTGACTAGATCGGAAAGGCCAAATGCGTACCGATCTTACAAATCCTGGGCATTTGGCAAGGATATATCCTGAGCCGGGATCTTTTACAGCTCAGACAAACCTCGAAGAGCAGGAAAGAGGATATAAGCCCTTTCCTGTTTTGTGTGGCTTGTGCGTTATCCAAGAGTTGTCTCCCATGTGTATGGTATCGGCCAATGTTTCTTCGGTTGGTGGATAGCTTGGCACGGGAGCAGGTCCCATAGTGGTGGCGGAATGCCTTGTTCCTGCTCACGTTGATCTGGCTTCGGGACAAGACCCCACACACGGCTTCAGCAAGCTGGTGAACCATGTATGGGTGGAAGGCATTTTACTACAAAATGTTACAGATTCCAAGAAGAAGGGGGAATTGCTCACGGAGAATTAAAAAGAAACCTGGCGGAAAAACAAAAGATTACCCAGATGCATGTGCCATAGGAGCTTCGCGTGCATGACTGTCAGGAGTTTAGGCCGTGATATCCTGATGTCGGGTTACTAAACTGTTAGTATTGGTCGTGCATGAGTGGAGATGCACAGCGCTTACTGCCAGTTGTGTGTGGATTGCCAGAGAAGAGTTGAAAAAGGCAGAGTACCCAGATTTCCTCTGGTGATATCTCTCGTAAAGAAACTGAGAAAGCGCGGCTTTCGCTCAAGGGACATAAAAATAGATTACCGTTTCGTTTCTAAGCAGACGGCAATTGTCTCCCTTATCTGTGCTATTTCCAATCTTTTCCTCTGAGAAATGAGTTGATGCAGTGGTAAGTGGCAGAGCTCTCGCTTGACGTGAAGACTTACTTAACGGCGAGGATCGACACCAGTATTCTGTATTGTCTCCCTGTCGCAGATACGCGTTGTTTCAAATCTTAAACAGGGAGGTTGGCGTGGGGTGGGGGTGGGGGTGGGATAGGGAATAAAGTCTCCCTGATCAGTGACTTTTCTTTTCTTTTTTTTTTTTAAACACGTTTCAAATCATTACCGGGAGGTGGGGTGGGTGAGGGTTGGGTGGGGGGACTGGTATCTGTCAGAGTTAGTGACTCTGACAGAGCCATTCTCCCGTTCAGAAAGCTGACAGCGTTTGTTGAAAATCCCAAAAGTACAACTGGTTGACACGGAATGTTTTTGTTTAACCGAAATTTGGAAAGAGAAAAAAAAAAAGAAAAGAAAAGAAAAAAAAGAAACAAAACTATTGCTTCAACGTTTTCTGTTCTTTAAACGAACCCATACTTCATGTCTGTAAGTAAATACATGTGTGTGTGTGTGTGTGTGTGTGTGTGTGTGTGTGTGTGTGTGTGTGTGTGTGTGTGTGTAACATTTTTTAGGTCATTCCACCATTACTTTTGAATACAACATCCGACAAATGCAGTATTTTCTACAGCTGAAAAAAAAAAAATACGAGAAAGACTGCGATATTTTTGCCATAAAGTGCGTACTTTTTGAGCTTGACAGGTTATGACATGATTTCAACCATGATTTTTGTTGCACTGATGCTTTTTGAAATTTTTGTTCTTTTCATGTAAATGGCATTTAAAGTGATTACATGGTGGGTTGTTGTTTTTCCTATTTTAAGTATTCAACATGGTAAAAAATGGAATATGATATAGCAATGGGCGCAGTTCCTTGGCTTATTTCTACAGTATTTCTAAAAGTGACGTCTCAAAACTCGCTATTCTCGATCCTTCGAAATTTTGGCAATGATGTGAGTACTTCTTGTGTGGTGTGTGTGTGTGTGTGTGTGTGTGTGTGTGTGTGTGTGTGTGTGTGTGTGTGTGTGTTGTCCATTGCAAATATACCAGAAGATGACTCTTTTCTGTTCATATTTGTAGTTTTTTTCAAACTGTCTGTATTATATCAATGTAAATGTGTGTGTTGCTGTATGCTTGTGTGTATGGGAATAATGGTCGAATATCACATTGGCCCAGGCCGTAGTAAGATCAAGACAGATTTGGCTCTAGACTATCATTCTATGGCACATTAGTTTTAAATTCACCCATGTATGTTTTTAAAATAACTATATGAATTTGATGACTTTAAAAAAAAAAAAAAATGTTAACCAGACAGATGGTTGTGGTACAAACTTCTTCCAGAGGTGCAGGAAATGTTATATATATATATATATATATATATATATATAATATATATATATATATATATATAATGGATTTTAAAAAGTGTTCATTTATAAAAACGCTTTAATGATTTCTCTCCGACAGGTATTTCCAGTTTCAATACTTATTCTATATTTTTCATGTTGTGACGTAAAACAAACATAGTCATTAAAGCCTAATCACAAACCTAATTAATTTCCAGTATGAATCGTACCCAAAATGGTGAAGTCGTCTACTTAATTCATCAATTCAAGAAGTGAACTGACCCTTTCCGAGAATCTGGAGAACTTCAATAAGCCCAATTTGTTTTGTCATGTAATAGGTAAATGAATGAGGTCTTACCTTTATTTGCTTGTTCCATGGTGCAGACGTTTGCTGTCGTTCGTGACCGCTGAATACTTGACTGCCGTTTTAGTTATACAATGTGACGAATCTGCTTCTTTACTATAGTCACTCAGGAGCAACAGACCCAGACCTTTATCAATCTACAATGCTCAATTGATTTGCAGATGTTTGTGTTACTGTGTGACAATACTTGTGATCGGTACACTTATTAGCTGATTGCTACCGGATTCTCTCCTCTCTCTCTCTCTCTCCTCTCTCTCTCTCTCTCTCTCTCTCTGCTTAGCAGTGCCGCTAGATTTTGTTTTTGAATCCTTGGTGGTGAAAATACCACATCTCCATTTGATGCCAAGGGGGCACCGACATAATCAGCAGTGTCTTATTGTTGAGTCTGTGAATCAGCAGACAAAAGATTTTACATTTATAATCTAAGATTTTACATTTGTAATCTAACGTCTTAATCTTTCATTCCCGTTTTCTCTCTTTCACAAACCGACCCCCCCCCCCCCCCCCCCCCCCACACACACACACACACACACACTTTTTTCTTTTCTTTTCTCTTTTCTTTCTTTCTGAAGTATAATCTTTGCCATGTCATTTATGTAATGACGGAGATATTGTTAGCCTGCACTTGTTTTTCCCCACTACTAATTTATTCAACATAGTTGGGGAAAACAGAGACTCTAAGTCTCGATCTGGTTGTAAATGGTAACACCATAGAACAAGTGCATAAGCAACGAGCCATGAGAGTGATAGTAGACAAGGAACTGACATTGAATCTATTGTTAACGAGCTGGGTCGCAGTCTCTTCATGCTTAAACAACTGAAGCCGTACTCAGACGTAGACGCTTTTTATACAAATAACATTATTGTTTTGCAGATATGCAGAAAGCAATGTCCTCTTCTCCAAAATACATTGACCGCACAAAGACGATCCAGAGTTCGAAAACGACCTAAAACAGAAGATTAATGAGGTATATATCAAAGATGTTAGAATGGCCGGAGACTCTAATCTAGTTCTTAAACCGGAGTGGGATTACAGTCATTATAATGATAGGTATGTAAATCATGCAAAAGCGAAAGAAGCCGTTGGAAACATGATTGAAAATTTGGATTTTAACGACATTTAGAGATAATTAACACAGGAAGAGGAGCCACCGCTTTTAAGTGGCCCGATTAGTCTTTTTTATTTTTTTATATTTCATTGTTGTTTATTTTTGTTGTTGTTGTTGTTGTGATTTTCATTCGTTGATGACGCGGATATTGAATGCGGGTAGAGGACCGATCATTCTGCTATTTCATTAAGAATAAAAGGAACAGAAATAAATAAACATAATACCTTCTGGAAATTAATTCATCCCACTAAAAAGTCACACACATCTAAATGAAAGAAATAATTATGGAAATGTAAAAAGTCAATGAAGAATGTACAATAATAGCAGAAGAAAATATTCATGAAACGTCCATTGAGTTTTCCATCCCCAGAGATATTTGTAACTTTCTGCATATGTCACAATGAAACAAAGGAGCGTGGCAGATAAAGAAGAACGACTGTAACATGATATTCAAAGACTGGGTGAAGTGGAAAAGAGAAAAGAAAATGAAGAAAACATACAGTTGATAGAAATGAAAAGAAAAGTACCACTGAAACATATTCGGGAAAATAGGGAACATTAGTAAGATCGAGAGCTAAATGAAAAGCTGAGAGAGAGAGAGAGAGAGAGAGAGAGAGAGAGAGAGAGAGAGGGGGGGGAGAGGTTACTTTTGCAGTCTAGAAAAGCGACATTGTGTTAGTAAAATTATGGCTAGACTTATAAACCAACAACATTATACTTCGACAAAGCGGAAAGGCATCATCCAAGGACTGAAAAGATGTTATGAATCGTTATAAGCAGAAACTGTTGGCAACAAACTGTAAGGCAGCTAAATTTATCTGTGAAAGAGCAGCAAAGATTAAAAGGACAAATAAATAAGTAAATAAATGAATAAATCGTATTTAAAAACGTAGCAAGAAGCTAGGTGGATGAAAAATGATAATAGTCCGGGTACAGACGGTTTCAGTGCAAACTTGACGTTTTCTTGAGAAAAAAAAAGAGACGGGCTTTTGTAAGAATACTGAATTCGAATTTTAGACAGGAATTACCTTTCGTCAAAAGAGAAGGAATTATTACTTCTATCGCTAAAGATGATAAACCAGGGACACACACAGCACACACACACACACACACACACACACACACACACACCACACACACACACGCACGCACACACATACACACACGCGCGCGCGCGCGCGCGCGCACGCACGCACACGCACACCTCTGTATAGATAGATATATAAACAGACAGACAGACACAGAGAGAGAGAGAGAGAGAGAGAGAGAGAGAGAGAGAGAGAGAGAGAGAGAGAGAGAGAGAATAATTTAAGGCTGATACACAATACCGCTGCCTATTTAGAGAAATATGATTTACCTCGATTGCTCTTGGCTTTAGATCTTGAAAAGTTTTTGATTAAAAAAAATTGAAACTTTATGTTAAAAAGCATTGATAGCATTTGATTTTCGTGACAATAATATGCAGATGGATTGGAACATTCTACTGAGATTTTTAATCCTATATAATCGTAAATGGTCAGGTTTCAGACTTCTTTAAAGTCAAAGAAGGCTGCAGACAAGGAGACCCCCTATCCTCAAATGTATTTGTGTTATGCATAGAAATATTAGCAATTGTGATAAAACGAAATTCAAATACACTTTGGATTGCGCTGAGCACTGTCGAATACAAATTGTCTCAGTATGCCGAAAATACTAGACAACCTTGATAGTGGTACAGTAAAACCAATGTCGTTTGGCTGGGAAGTAGGAACAGCTCGGAAATCCGGAACATCTAAGTATGGAATGCAATCCATCAAAATTTTGAGTGTTTAGGAGTTTGGTTTACAAATAATCTGAAAGAATGTGCGAATTTAAATTATTAAGAAATATTACAAGATTTTAAATTGTGTGTCAAGAATGGGTAAAGCACCGCTAAACACCCCTCGGCAGGGTAGCAGCTTTAAAATCTCTTGCGTCGTGGCAGAACGTTTGGCAGCCAGCTAGGCTTACACCGGCAAGACTGTTGCAGAACGTTTGGCAGCCAACTAGGCTTACACCGGCAAGACTGTTGCAGAACGTTTGGCAGCCAGCTAGGCTTACACTGGCAAGACTTTGCAGAACGTTTGGCAGCCAGCTTGGCTTACACCGGCGAGACTGTTCCAGTGTTTATGGCGTCGTCTAAGAGCCAAAGTTTACTGCTAGCGGTTCTCGTGAGCATCGAGTCGCCTTTCTCTAAAGTAAAAGTTGAAGTCTTGGTTATGGTGAACCTTGTCGAAAACATCTTGGTACACACCGCGGCACATATGCCTACGCACTGATGCCGAGCACACACACACACACACACACACACACACACACACACACACACATACACACACACACACACGCACGCACACGCACACGCGCGCGCGCGCGCACACGGACGCATGCAGAGAGACAGACAGACAGACAGGCAGACAGACAGACAGAATGAATGAATTCATGAAACGCACGTGTGCAGTATATGTTAGTTTAATCAAGGAGGTGTCCCTAGACGCAGACTAGTCCTTATACGCTATGCCACATGGGCCGAGCCATGAGTTCACAACGTGTAAAGGATTTACTGCTAAATAAGTAAGTGAATTGATATCAGGGGAAGGGTTTGGAAGAGGGGACGAGACGCAGCAGATGGCTGACGAAGACGTTAACCCAAGGCTGCTGGTCACACCTTCAGAAAATGGGTTGTACCGGCCGTGTCCCTACACTCATCAGGTGACCACATGCAGGGTCAGAAATGAACTCTCCAAGAATGGCCCTAGTCTTCCCTGGACACATGAGGTCGACGAGAGCTATGCAAAGCGTTATAAACGGCAACTGCTGGGCTGTTTAGAGCCCATGAAAAATACGCAGTGCCTGCATCAATACAGCTAGCAATGGAGACAATTCGGTGTTTTGGAGTGTGCGAAAATATACAGTAGCTGCATCAGGGCTGTCCTAAATGGCAATCGTTTGGCTGTTTGGTGTTCATCAAGATATACAGTAACTTCAACAGTGCTACTACACCACTACCGACGGTTTGGTTGTTTGGGGCCCGTCAATACATACAAGAATTGTATCAGTATTATAATAAATGTTTGGCTGATTGTGGCCCATCGAATCAAGCAGTAGTTGTATCAGTACAACTGGACATAGCGGCGGTTTGATTATTTGGATTCTGTCTATCCAAACTGTAGCTGTATAAGCACAAATATGAATGGCAACACCTTGGCTGTTGTGAGTTCTTCAGAAGATGTGATGAGTGTCTCAACTCTATCAATGACTACAGTTTAACTGTTTGAAGTCTGCTAGAAGAGTGTGGTTAATCAGCCCGATCAGTGACCGCAGTTTAGTTGTTTGAGTCCACCAGAAGTGTGTGGTTAATTCGCGCTCTCAATGTCCACAGCCCAGATGTTTTGAGTCCATCATACAATGCAACGAATGTAAGAGTTCATCAGAAGATGGAATGGTTGTATCATTATTATAAATGACCACACTTTCAGCTGCTTTGAGTCTAGCAGAACACGGTGCCTGATTTGAGTTCATAGAACATCAAATAACAGTTCAGAGTCCAGAACATGAAGCAGCTGTGTTTGTGTTCAGTCTGGCTGACTGGAGTTCACCAGAATATGCATGACTGCACTGTGGATTACAACAGACAACGAATGTTGGGTCAGGATTCCTATCGAAACAAACAGCGGATCACAATACTAGTCAATGGAAGATCGTGAAGTAGCTATTCTGGGTCCAGGACAGACAGCAGCTGTGTTCCTGTTCAGTTTGGCTTTTTGGAGTTCATCCTTGTAATGCAAGGTCTGCACCGTGGACTGCTACAGAAAATAGATGTTGGGTCGTGATTCCGACAAAAAAGCGGATCACAAAACCAGTGGCTATTGAGATGAGTTGATGCCTGTCCATGCCCAAAACGCCCTACAGAAATGTCCTAAAGTTGATGAGGAAAGAATTTGCGAAGAAAATCATTGCTGATGACAATCTGGAGCAGCTGAAATCCACAAGGCATATCTCGTGATGGTGCCGGAATTGGGAGGATTGAATTGGGTCCTAGCCGGACTTGAAGAGCAGGACGGCCACCTGTCCCAGGTAAAAGTAAATGAAGTGCTTGGTCTCGTGGGTCACGTAGCTGCCAAAGTTCCTGCCAACAATGCAGTGCCAGGTGGGGTTGTATTTCTTATCAAATTCTTTTTTGATATAGGCGGCGATGTCCTTCTCTATGTTGTACTTCTCAAGGGACTGGGTGGCGCATTCCACAGCGTCCTGCTGCATGTCCTCCGCCATGTCCACGCTCTTGATCACTGTCTTCCTTTCCGACATGGCGCTGAAACATAGAAAGAAACAGGTGCTAGGTTATCGTAGCTTCCATCTGGAACAATTGCCTTCCAGTCTCAGGTGGTGATAAAAGGCAGAGAAAAAGAGCACTTTAACATCACAGCGTCCCTGTCAGGTTGTTCCATACCTCCGTTAAGATGTGATGCTACTGACATGATAAGGAACACACATGGAACTTGGTTGTGGAATTTGAGTACACATTCAACCACGAATGGACTCTGCTCCACATCTTTCATACCGGTGGAGACGGACACACTCAAGGCTAGACATGCAACAGAACAGACATTACTCACAAATTAATGGTTGGCGACAGTGTCCAAATAGTGGTGACCACACAGTCATGCATTGCTGCCGATCTTTGCTGGATGCAAAATAAGTAAAATCTATGGGAAGAAATTTGGGGGGTGAGAGTGAGGGTGAGGAAGGGATGGGGGTGGGGGGGAAGGGGTGAGAGTAAATTGAAGGCTGCCTCCTTTCTGAGATCATGGCGCTGGATGAAGGTCGTCAACAGACACAGCATCACCACAGAAATCGCCAGCCATAGTTTAAACAAAACAGCTCTGTGTACAAGTAAAGAGAATACTCCACTCATATTACAGCATGTGGATCTGCGAGGAATAAAGATGCTGTTTTCCTTTATTTCTTTGCTCTTCGTTTCTCTCCTTTTATTCATTTTTGTTACAATTACTGAAACATCGAAGAAAGTACTAGTTCTGTATCGAGATGTAAAATGAGAAAAATTGGTAATGGTCGGCAGCTGTTCACTTGTAACACTCAGGAGAAAACTAGAAAGGCATCTTAACAGAAGTACTGTGTCACAAATGACAGTGCTAAAACTGCTCGGATCAAGCTGACATGAACTGAAATTTCAGTCTCGGTTGATTAAAACTGTAAATGTCATGTCAAAGTCAACTTCAAGCGACATCATATTTGAAATAGAAGAGGATCGAAACAAGCATTAAAATAAGAAATGAAAAAAAGTTGGGCTACTAGCGCAAAAAAGATATGGTGGTGTGGTGGTGGTGGTGGTGGTGGTGTGATGGTGTGTGTGTATGTGGTGTGGTGGTGGTGGTGGTTGTGTGTATGTGTGTGTGTCTGGGTGTGTGTAAGTAGTGGTGGTGGTGGTGGTGGTGGTGGTGTGTGAGTGAGTGTGTGTGTGTGTGTGTGTGTGCGCGCGCGCGCGCGCGCGCGTGCGTGCGTGCGTGCGTGCGTGCGTGCGTGTGTGTGTGTGTGTGTGTGTGTGTGTGTGTGTGTGTGTGTGTGTGTGTGTGTGTGCGGAGTGAGAAAAGGGAAAGGGATGGGGGCTTCTTGTCCCACGCCAGAGCCAAGACTTCCGATGATGATGATAATGATGATGGCGACGATGGTTGGTGTGTGTGTGTGTGTGTGTGTGTGTGTGTGTGTGTGTGTGTGTATGTGTGTGTGTGTGTGTGTGTGTGTGTGTGTGTGTGTGTGTGTGTGTGTGAGGGGGAAGGGGAGGGGGGGGGGGCGGCGTAAAAGATCCTTCTCTGGGCGTCTTTCGAACCATTTGCTGTAAGAACACCAATAACAAGGAACTTGGCTTCTGGATGATTTTTCATACATGTCATTAAAAGCAGTGACTTTTCTAATTTCGATGGAAAGTGAACGTGTTCTCCCCCGTCTCTCCCTTCTCCTTTGCCTCTCCCCTGTCTGCAGTCTCACTCCTCTTCCTCCCTAGTTTCTCTCCCTTCTCCTTTGCCTCTCCCCTGTCTGCAGTCTCCCTCCTCTTCCTCCCTTGTCTCTCTCCCTTCTCCTTTGCCTCTCCCCTGTCTGCAGTCTCCCTCCTCTTCCTCCCTTGTCTCTCTCCGAACTCTCTCTCTCTCTCTCTCTCTCTCTTGGAGCTTTTTTTTTTTTTTTTTTTTTAAAATCACGTGTGCACTGTATACAAGGATGATCCATTATTGTTTACCAAGTCATTACAATGCACGTTTTTTTCCTTTTCGGTTGCGTTTGGGTGCAACAAAAGACTGTTATTACGTATAAATGCAAGTTTTGTGTGACCGCCCGTACTTTTTTTATCCTCAGCATCAGGTCATCTCTCTGTCTCTCTTTCTGTGTCCGTCGCCCCCCCCCCCCCCCCCCCCCCCCCCTTTTTTTTTTTTTTTTTTTTTTGTGGTCGTTATAGATCAGGTATCCATTGTAGGGTGAAATATATATTTAGTGATTCGGTATAATTACGTATAAGGTCATTGGCACACTAATACACGACTTGCTTTTATTTCTTTCTCTTCGTTTGTTGCATGGATCAGGATATAAAATAAATGTGTTCACGCATCTCTCCCCCATCCACCACCCCCAAACAAGCACCTCCCACCCCCACCCCTCTCTATACATGATGAGTTTTTGCTACGTGTGCATTTCAAGTCGAAGTATATTTAACGATTCTTCAGTATTCAAGTCATTGGAATACATGGCCTTGTTATTTTCTTTTCGATTGAAGCATGAATGAAAAAAGTAATTAGAAAGAAGAAGAAGAAGAAGAACAACAACAACAACAACGACAACAACAACAAAAAGAAAGTATGTTTCAATCCATTGATCCTTTTCAAAGATGAACTATTACAGGTGTGTGTGTGTGTGTGTGTGTGTGTGTGTGTGTGTGTGTGTGTGTGTGTGTGCGCGCGCGCGCGCGCGCGTGCGTGCGTGTGTGCGTGCGCGCTTGTACGTTTGTATGTGTGTGTGTTTGTGTATGTGTGTGCGTGCGTGAGTGCGTGTGCACTGTGTGTGCGTGCGGTGTGCGTGCGTGCGTGCATGAGCGCGCGCGTGTATAAGAGTGTGTGTTGTGTGTATGTGTGTGTGGTATTCTGTTCTTATGCCTAAAGGGCGAGAATAAAAAAAGAACTATTACGTGAATGTTTTTCTTACCTTTTTCCTCTAAAAAAAAAAAAAAAAAAAAAAATTTGGACCTGCTTATCTTTTATTTATTTTAAAGAAAAAAAATTGTTTAAAATTTGATCGTCTCCTTTCCGATCTCTTGGATTTGCTATGGCGGAACGTCCTTCGTGAGCTCCCTCAAGATATTAATCCTTCTGAAGACAACGAACAGGATGGTGTTCCATGTCAAATGCTGTTTCTAACACATATGCGTGCATGAACCCGTACAAGTGCTGACTGCAGGCACGACTGAAGAACGTGTCTAAAAATTGTTTTTACGAGCCAAACAGAAAAGAAAATTGACTCTTGTTTATTTTATCCTGACACTTTAAAGCTGAAATCGATCTGTAATTGGTAATCTTGATTTTCTTTTTTGTTTTTTTTTTGTTTTTTGTTTTTTGTTTCATGCACAGGTTCTGCTGTTGTTGTTTGAGTTTAGCGAACTCAATCTCTGTGCTTCGTCAATCATCTCCACCCCTACCCAACACCGTGTTACCCCCACCCCGCCCACCCAGCCACGTAATTCATGCTTAGTTTTACTCACACACATGGCTACGTCTAGTCTCATCTTGTCACACAATCTGTGCTTCAGCGGTCCACAAGGAACTTTTGATGTCAGCACCCTCTGACGCCACCCACTAACAGCAGACTCTGCAAGGAGCCGATCAGCGATGCATAGTGGTACCTGTTGTGGTCTCTTAGAAAAACTCGCCCAACTCATCAGACACGGATGAAGAGAGGAATCTGAGATCACCATGAATACAGGCCATGAAGGACCTCTGACTGTAAAACATTAGTGAGTACAGTTGTTCATTTCACTCAGGGTGATTTTCATTTCCATTTCTAGGCGTCTAACAGGCTCGACAGATCAGGCATCTATTGGGTACCGCCTCTTCAAACATCAGTGGAAAGGCACGACCAGTCCACAGGTAATGACGCGGAGAAGAAATTGAAACTAACGTCACACGATAAAAACCTGAGTTTGAAGGGACAAACGATTTCATACTTTTGTTTAGCGATGATCAAGAAGATGACAATGATGATGATACTGTCGAGTTCAATTCTGGCCGTAGACTACAAGATAGGGCTGCACTCTCTTTTCACAATATATTCCAGTGTCAACCAGGCTTGAGAAATGCAGACACCTGCAGTTTTTTTTCCTGTCAATAATGCCTGTTGACTGCAGATTTTAAGAAGTGTCCTCTATAATAAATGGACTGATACCTTGGAGCGCAGGAAAGAAGATCAGTTGTAAGGCTGCCAAAATTTTATGTCACACGCCCATCCTCTGGGCTGCCAAAATTTTATGTCACACGCCCATCCTCTGGGCTGCCAAAATTTTATGTCACACGCCCATCTTCTGGGCTGCCAAAATTTTGTCACACCCCATCCTCTGGGCTGCCAAAATTTTATGTCACACGCCCATCTTCTGGGCTGAACTGAGGCAGGAGACAAAAACGAAAGCAAGTCAAAACGGAAATGCGAAGGGAAAAACAGCTCCGTTTAGATTTGGTCAGCGGTGGATATTATGATAAATATGTCTTCGGTTGCTTTCGAATAAACATACAGAGAGAGAGAGAGGAGAGAGAGAGAGAGGAGAGAGAGAGAGAGAGAGAATGGGGGGGGGGGGTGAAGGGGGGTTGAAGGATGGAGGATTGGAATATGAAAACTTTTATTTTAATCGCGGAAGACTTAGATCTATTTCTAGATCTATTGCTGAGGCCAGTTCTTTTTGTTTCTTCCCCTCAAATGAAGAGGACTATCTGACTCCTTTGTCAAAATCTTTTTCTGTCAAATTGAAATATGTAGGTCTACACTTTTTATTTAAATCACACCGGTATCTGACGAAAAGAAGCTTCGTGTCGTCAGCCCTAGGCCTACTTGTTTAGCATTTTTCATGCCAACATTGCAAAAAGCTTACATCATTAATGCTGCACCCCATGTATAAAGAGTTTGAAAAATATTATCAAGCTGTTTTCTCAACATTTCTGCTTTTGTCTTTCCCTAATAATGCGGTGAGCATCTTTGGAAACAATATTATAATTCCGAAAACTTGTTGACTGTCCGGACTACAATCCAGACTATTGGGTCCTCCGGGAGAGGAAGAGAGGACCGGTCGGGGAGGGGATGGGGGTGGGGAGACTAAGTGAGAAGACATGGCCGATGGGGGGAGGGGTACCGGTCGGGGAGGAAGCGAGAACAGAGATGACATGGCCGGTGCCCATCTCGAGGGGCGGAAGGGGTGAGGGGGACCGGGAGGGGAGGTAGGGGGAAGTGAGACTTAGACTGAGAGAGAAGACATGGCCGGTGTCGATCCGGAGGGGCGGAGGGGGGGGGGGGGGGGGGAGCGAATCGGGTGGGAAGGGAGGGAGGAGGAATCTGAGAGGTGACATGTCCGATGCCAGCACTCTACAAGAGAAACTGTACGGGTCTGTTGGGGCCTGAAGAAGACCCTCTCGCCCTCTAACCCTCTCCCTAATTCAAGGACCATTTTCCAAATATAAGGAATATCAAGAAAATGCACCATGCAGAAAAGTTTCCCGTCTTCCTTCACCTCTGCTCACTTGCCAGTCACCTCGGCCTGCAAGGAAAACAGATTTGAGAAGAAAAAAAAATTGAGCGTGACACATCCTCGCGTGTTTTAGGATAACAGTGAACCCCCTCTTTTTCCAGTAAGGTGTCAGAATGATTTCGCAGGCCATCAACAGTGGAAAAAGAAGAAACTATAAATCATACATAGTTTATGGCAATTTACAAACGAACTTCAAAGTCCTCCCATTATTTCAACTTGTTATAAACTTGCTTTCGATCTGGACATATGTGATTTAAAACTAAATTTGACTTGTCGAACTTTATAGACTATTCTGTGGTGTCACGCACGAACTGATACAGGTCGCCTCAGTGACAATTGTGGAGTGTGGCCCGTCCATTCCCAGGTTGACAGTGGACATGAAGTACGTGATTCCTGTCGGGAGTATGGTTCCTGTCAGTCCGTGGAGGGGGGAAGGAGGAGAATGCATAAACTCGCCGGAATAGTGGGTTTTACGTGCGTAAACGAACGCTCGTGAAACTGGAGTTCTTCGATGTGATCGGGGAAATTCTGTGCATGTGAGTGCTGTCTTGTGAGTTCCCGAGGTGAATTCGGGGTGTTGTCGTGTGTCTGCAAGTCAGTGCGAATTGAGGCTTTATCCGCGAAGGTTGGGTTGGCCTTGTGCTCAAGTTTATTTCTGCCGTTGGGGCAGGGCTTCTGGGTATGCCCTCGACCGCCTTCTGAAGGTTTGGCTGCCTGAGTTTAGACTGTCTGTGTTTCGATGTTCAGTGACAAGTTCTGCATCTACCAGGGCGTTGGCTGTCTGGCAGTGTCCCGGTGACTGAGGGTGTCGTCCAGTGTGTGTCGTTCCTGTTTTGACCAAGGTTTCCAGCGAGTTTCCTTACTTTCCCCTGCACAGCAAATCCGTGAGGGTCGGCCTCTCGGGTTGAGGGGTCGTCTTACCTCCACTTCCACTGTCATCCCTGCCCATTCCTCTGCCTGGAGTGGGGACGCACCTGGATCCGGCAGGGTGTGTTCCGGACTGGACGCCGACTCCGTCTTCTGCAGTCCCAGTGGTTGCAGTTCCTCCAACTTCGGTTCCATCCTTTCTTCGGGGTGGGCAAGCACCTCGAGAGCTCACTGCAGTATATCATCTGCGTGTGACTTGTGAGTGATGTAGCTGGTGCCTAGTAGGTAGGGGACCGGACTCTTCGATTCATCACTACTTTATTCCAGCTGCTTCGTCTCAAACGCTTCAGTGCAGGTCTTGTGTTTTTCTTTGGTGGTACATTGACGTGAGGGCGTGGTGAATCAGAGACAGACTTTTACGTGGTGATATTGAAAACACTTACTGTATTGCCGTTTGTTTTTTTTCTTTCTAGTTTGTGTGTGTGTGTGTGTGTGTGTGTGTGTGTGTGTGTGTGTGTGTGTGTGTGTGTGTGTGTGTCGAGTGTCCAGCTGGGACGACTTTGAGTGAGTTACTTAAAGTGCAAGATTGGGTTTCGGGTCACATGAACAATTTAAGTGCGTTAAATGATATTTTGGGGATTGAGTTTGGGTGTAGGGGTAGCCTGACACCAATAGAAAAATTAGTATAAGGAATACAGCTTGGGAGAAGGAGGGTGTACGCTGAAGCATCGCGTGGGCATCTCGGGTTCGATGGAATATCAACCTTGTTTGATATTTCAGCCCGGGATTACCAGGTGTAGTTCTTAACCCTTGTTCATTCTAGTATTGGCCTTCAGTGGGCTGAGGTGTGCGTGTGCCTCTTGAAGGAAGGATCCCTACATGTGAATGCGCAGCACATGCGTGCACAGGTATGCATAAGGGGCCATGTGATGATGGTCGCGCACTGGTGTTATTAGTATAGTTGGATTCCTTTTTGCTTTTTTTTTTCCGTGTGGGGAAAACTGCGTGTGTGTGTGTGTTGGATATAAAGATCTTGGTGTGTTCATCTGCCATTCTGTTGGTGAGACTGCGTGTGTGAATACAAATAAAGCCGTCTGTTTGTGCAGCATATGTGTGTTTGTTGTGTGGCGTTCGTACTCAGGTAAATGGGGAAGGGGGTGGTTATAAAGGGGGGTATATTTATACATATATCCTGTCTACTGTCTTATACAGTGACATGTGGTCTAATGAACCTGGTTTTGGAAAATGACTGAAGGCATCAAAACATTGGTAGGTTTGTTTGTTTTTTCTTTTCTTTTCTCTTTTTTATTTCTTGCTTTTTCTGCCATTGATCTAGGATTTAACCCACTTTTCTTTATCAAATATTATCTTGAAAATGTCACATCAACGATAGTTTTGACAGTGATTCTCTTCCTGTCGAAACTGATCGTCAAAACCGTGCCGAGATCGCTCCAGACATGTCAGCAAGAATGGGCGACGACAGTTTAAAATGCTTTCTACCACTTTTTTTTCCCCTGATGGTGAAATTCCAGCAACCACACTGACCTGATTTTAGCTGTTGACAAATTCAGCAGTGGACAGGACTGTTGTTGCTCTTCAAGTTCAGCGGACACCTCGCAGACAGAGAGACGGGCTGACGGTTGGTGGGGGGATGGAAACTAAAAACAAGACAGGCAACTCAAATGAGATTTTGACGTCATGATTTGAAGTCAATGATGATTCACAAATGCTTGCGCATTTTCACCAAAAAAAAAGAAAAAAGAAAACAAATGACGTAAAACAGTCTCTATTTTTTGACTAGGTCGACCCTGTTTCAAATGAATTTGTCACAGGGCGTGGGTCAATCAAAATAGATCGACAGAAATTTTTTTTATGAACCTTTGTGCTGACCTTTTATATAATGATAAGAGATAGTCAACGATTTTTTGTGTGTATTAAAAAAGGACTGTCTGAAAGGATAAAGGACAGGAAAAAAAATCAGCCCATTTAAAAATTCTCTCTCTCTCTCTCTCTCTCTCTCTCTCTCTCTCTCTCTCTCTCTCGCAGAAATGAAAATATGCTTGCCTGCCGTCTATGCAACACTGGTAAAGAAGATGAATTACACATTCTATTTTGCTGCCCTGCCCTGAATGATCTTAGAGTAAAATTCATCCAGCCAAAATATGCAAGGTTCCATGTATTTTTAGATTAGCTTTGCTTAAGTCAGCTAGGCATGAGACTACATAAAACAAATGAACCATGTCTATTTTAAGCGCTCAACAGACTGCAAATTGTGACTTCATAGAATGTTACGTTTCAAGCTTTACGAAGAAGAATGCTATCTGGTTATTGATTCTTTCATTTGAATATGTCACTGGAATCTTTTCTCTTGTCTAGCTACATGTACACCCCCTTCAGTAAAGGGCCTAGACCTTTATCTGAATAACCTTTTGAGTCTTAAGTCTTTGAGTCTCCTCGCTTTCTAGAATCGAGTCCTGTCTGTGCGTTTGTTGAGTCTGTGCCCTTACCCAATACAAAGAAGCCAGATTTCACGAGTGATGATTCATAAACCGAAGAGAAATCTTTTTCAGTCTGAATTTTGGAGTGGGAATGGAACCGCAGACCTGGGGACAGCGTTTGATGCCTTATTCACTGGGCCAACCAGTCGCTTTAAACAATTTGAAGACCACCATGCTGACAGCTTGATCTGTCGCCTCTCTGCTTTAACTCCCAGTGAAGTTCACATTCTCACTATGACCAACTACTGTAGGCATACTGCTTTTCAATGCAGACTGTACAACGCCCACGTTTTGCCGTGCATGTACATTGTTCTCTTGTACCACTTTGTGAGCTTTACCTTTGGTCTCTTACCTCCCCCTGATTGAATCAAACGGTACCTTTCGCCTTGACTTACTGCGGTACAACGTTTGACGAAGCCAAAGACGTGGATGGAAGAGGAGCAATAAATCTCCTTGTTATCCCACTGTTTGCTTTTATCAAAGACCCGTTTGATCACGCAGGTGATTAATAATCACTTAATCCCGTAATCACTTCGGGCGGAAGAATTCTACCGTGTCCTGGGAAGCCCTCTAGGTTAAGCATACGTATCAGGTTCTTCTTGTCAGCTGTCGATCTATTGCCTGTACGTACGCTTTGCCTGCACGTAAATCATTTGTGAGTGCTTCAAACTTGACTATTTGACACCAGCAGTTTTGAAGTATGGTGAACATACGGCAACGTGAACAGAAGGCAGACACGGAGCCAATCAGGCCAACGGGAAGTAATCAGTGCCTTCAGTGTGCGCAATGCCAATCCAAATGGCGAAGGCGTCGATTCTACTCCTGCTCCCCACATCTCCCCTCCCCCCACCCCTATCATAGTTCAGACAATATCCAAGTTCAAAGGTATATTATCATGCTTACATGCTTTGTCTATTCTGTCATGTTCTATTACCTTTATCGATGCATTGAATACCCATAGAGATCGTGCACTCGTGGCCAAATACAAGACACAGTTGGATGAAGAGTGAAAACAAGATGTGAACTGTGTTTATCATGCAGTATTGTCTGCTATGCCTTGACTTTATCTTCTTGTTTGTCCTATGATTTTGAGTTGCGGTATCTAAGAGGTGGTGACTGGAATAGTCTCGTCAGTAGATGTAGTTTTGTCAAGTTTACCGTAGACACACACACCTACTCTCTCTCTCTCTCTCTCTCTCTCTCTCTCTCTCTCTCTCTCTTCTCTGTGTGTGTGTGTATGTGTGCGTGTGTGTGTGGTGTGTGTGTGTGTGTGTGTGTGTGTGTGTGTTGTGTGTGTAAGAAGAGAGAGAGAGAGAGAGAGAGAGAGAGAGAGAGAGAGAGACGAACAATTGTACTGAATCTCTGTCTAGTTTCTACACCAGTTTCCAGAGTAAAGAAAGTTTTACTGTTTAACTAAAATCTGCCCTACAGTCTATCCTAAGACCCCCCCCTCTCTCTCTCTCTCTCTCTCTCTCTCCCCTCTCTCTCTCTCTCTCTCCCTCCCTCCCTCTCTCTCTCTCTCTCTCTCTCTCTCTCTCTCTCTCTTCAAGTTACAGCTTTGCCAGTGTTCTTGGTGACTTCCTGACCTCGCTGACAGCACGGGGAACAGAGGTTACAGCCTGACTGCCAACTTGATGAGCACAGCTGGCAGCACGTGCAGTGAGACCTGACGTCATTATGGGCACGGCGTGTCAGGTTTGAGGGCGAAAGCTGAGAGCGAAGCGTTGACACGTTTGTGGGCTGGGAGTGTCCCCGTGGCCTTGTTCAGCCAGCGTTGCTTACCCCTTCTGTTCGTTGTAGCCTTAGGTGGGACCTGGATGGGTGTAGTGGATAATGCAATGTTCTCTTGAACCACGGGTGTCAGGGTTCGCTCCCCGCTTGAGACACTCAAGTTAGGGGAGAGTATTTCCTCGAAGTCAACATATTTTCAGAGTCCAGTCTTCACCTTGTTCTCCGGATAAGGCTTTAAGCTGTGTGTGAACCTATGGCCTAAGACAACACACACACACACACACACACACACACACACACACACACACACACACACTCACGCACGCACGCGCGCGCGCACACACACACACACACACGCACACACACGCGCGCGCGCGCGCGCGCACGTACGCACGCACACACGCACGCACGCATGCACGCACGCACGCACAGAGAGAGAGAGAGAGAGAGATCACACACACACACACTCTCTCTCTCTCTCTCTCTCTCTCTCTCTCTCTCTCTCTCTCTCAACGGGAATAGACCGGTAAGCATGCGCATATGACAAAACTGAGGTAGAAAACAAATGAGCACTGACTGAACCAATCTGGGACAGGACAGCTTGATGTGGGGGGAGGGGGGGTGGGGGGGGGGGCGCGTTACACCAGGGGACATCCGGACGGCTGAGGGACAGGTTGAAGAGTGAGGGACAGTTGGGAGCGACAGGTGCCATCGTTACAACCGTTGATAGGGCTTGGAAGAAGGGAGAGAAGTGAAGCAGTAAAAAAAAAAAAGGCGGGAGAGATAACCCCTGCCCCTACCCCCCCCCCCCCCCCCCACTCTCCCTGACCGGTTTCTGTCCACCCCCCTCCGCGATTCTCCCATACCACCTTCCCAGACGGATCAGATGTCTTTGTTTGTCCTCTGGTTTCATCTCTCTGTCTGTGTGTTCGGGCAGACGGTGTGGAACAGGAAACTGCTCGTTGAGTCAGGTGCAGTATGGTTTTGGTTTTGTCTTTTTCCCCGTATATATGTATACATCGCTTAGTATTATGTTACGGAATGGTATGAAAATGAATAAGATCATTTCGTCCCCCCCCCCCCTCTCCGTTAACCCCCCAACCCCACCCCCACCCCCCTCTCCCCTCCTTCTTTGGTCTGGTAACAATATGAAGAGACGAGGTTCGGGACGCGGTTGGTAATCACCACGATGCAAACAATTCCATGGGCGGTGTTGAAATTTAGAACTGCGAGACTTATTTACTCCGTGGCCATTGCGATTCGTGCCACATTTTTTACTAAGGTGTCACACACACACACACACACACACACACACACACACACACACACACACACACACACACGCATGCACGCACGCATACACGCATGCACGCACGCACGCACACACACACACACACACACACACACACACACACACACACACAACCACACACACACACACACACACACACACACACACACACACACACACACACACATACAAACGCAAGCATGTACGCACACGCGTCTACACACAGACACAGACACGGGCACACGCGCACACACACACACACACACACACACACACACATACACACACACACGCACATACAACACACACACACACACACACACACACACACACACGCACGCACGCACACACGCACGCACGCACGCACGCACGCACACACACACACACTGCGTGCACCCACTGTCATGGTGGTCAAGCAGGCAAGTCAGAGAGTAGCCCGAACTCCAAAGTGCAGATTCTGCCACAGCGGGACAGGCTACAGCCGCAGGGGACCTGGTGTCTTCTCTTTGCGGGCTGGGTGTTTTCTGTGGAGGTCCGCCAGGTGACCTGGTGTCTTCTCTTTGCGGGCTGGGTGTTTCCTGTGGAGGTCCGCCAGGTGACCTGGTGTCTTCTCTTTGCGGGCTGGGTGTTTTCTGTGGAGGTCCGCCAGGTGACCTGGTGTCTTCTCTTTGCGGGCTGGGTGTTTCCGGTGGAGGTCCGCCAGGGGACCTGGTGTCTTCTCTTTGCGGGCTGGGTGTTTCCTGTGGAGGTCCGCCAGGGGGACCTGGTGTCTTCTCTTTGCGGGCTGGGTGTTTCCTGTGGAGGTCCGCCAGGGGACCTGGTGTCTTCTCTTTGCGGGCTGGGTGTTTCCTGTGGAGGTCCGCCAGGGGACCTGGTGTCTTCTCTTTGCGGGCTGGGTGTTTCCTGTGGAGGTCCGCCAGGGTACCTGGTGTCTTCTCTTTGCGGGCTCGGTGTTTCCTGTGGAGGTCCGCCAGGTGCTTCTCCTCAAACTGGATGTCCCCTTGATAACAGTAAATCTCCAGGCACCACAGTCTGCTGTCAGCTTCTCCCATCTAATGAGGGGGATCTTGCCTGTCCGGAGATTGCATTTCTGGACATCTTTCAAGCGTTTCAGCTGCCCTCCTAGATGACATGCACCAGCTCCCAGCTCAGAGTTGAAGAGTTGATTTTGTTAAGTGGTTGTCGCCTAGTATCACAAGATGGCCTGTGCACCTCCATTAGGCTTTCTTGACGGGTGCCTCAGCGCCAGACAAGTCTGCCTGCCTGGGAATGTTAGTGTCTGGCACCCTGTCTCACCAAAATATTTCCAGGATTATGTGGAGGCTGTAGAGGTGCAGCTGATCAAGTTACATGATGTGCCGGTGGTGTGGCGTCCAGGTTTCTTAACATGCAGAAGAGACGTGAAGATTACTGCACAGTGGACAGCAGTCTTGATTGTTGGCTCTAGGCCTCGCTTCTTCCATACTCTTGTCCACCGCAACCAAAGGAAGTGCTGGCCTTTGCAATATGACGGCTTATTTCCTTGTCAAGGCTTTCTGATGAGGACAAGCAATTCCCCAAGTATGTGAAACTGCCCACATTATTCAGCGTGGTGACCTGGATGGTACTGGAAGGTTCCGGATGTGTCATTGCTGGAGCTGTTCACATCAGGACCTCGTTTCTCTTGAGGCTGGTGGTGAGACCACAGGTTATTGCTGCAGTTGAGAGGCAATCTATAAGATGCTGCAAATCTTTTGTAAGAGCAGCAAAGCAACATCTGCCAAATGTGAATGATTGCCTCAAGGACTTGAGTGTCAGCTTTTACTGGTGCGACAGCGTATGGTGATCCCGGCTGCAGTGTTGGCAAATGCTGATGCAAGCGTGGCTACAAAAAGCAAACTAAAGAGGATAGGTGCCAGGACACATCCTTGCCTTACTCCATTTGTGACTGGAAATGTTTCATTTCAATCTCCATTTCGCACAACTCTGGCCATCATACTGTCGTGAAGAACCTCACATGGCAATGAACTGTAGGGGACAGCCCAGTGTGGATCGGACGGACCATAGTCTTGGTCTGCTCACTGTGTCAAAAACCTTCGTGAAGTCAACAAAGAGGAGGAACAAAAGTTCTGATGCTGTTCTAAACACTTCTGTTGTAGCCTTGTAGCTGTCTGACAGCGAAATCCTATCTGCTGTGTCACGGTTGCTTCAGAGGCCTCACTGGCTCTCAGGACCCACATCATCAATCTGCAGCTGTGTGATTCTGTTCAGCACGATCCTCGCTAAAATCTTGCCCGCTATGCGGAGTCTGTATAGACCCTTGTGGTTGTCACATGCGCTCTTCTTAGCCTTGATTTTGCACGATGTGTTGCATCCTTGAAGTCTGAGACAGAGTGCCACACTCCCAAAAGTGTCAAAGTAGGTCAGTGAGTCTCTGAACGAGAATGTCGCCATGAAATATTATAATTGTAATATGATAATTATCAACAGAAGAGAGCACGGACACGTCATTCCTTTAACATTCTGAACTCGGCATAACATATCGAACGCCCAAACGGAAGTCAGAAGTAACCCTGTGAAACGTCACCAAGCGCAGCAGAACACCCCCTGCAACACCGACTATCCGCTGCACAACGGTCCATGTCAGACTATCGGCCGTTCCACTAGGGGACAGCTCCTCAGAGGACTTCAAGAGGATCACAACGTTCGGGTCTGTGATTGAAATCTCCGTAAAGGGTTTGACGAGGCCTGTCTTAGTGATGATTCACTGTGTGCACTAGTCAGCTGTGTCGAGGTACTACTACTCACCAGAACTAAGCGTTTTACCTTGTAACATGTCTTATAACAGCTTCGCATCAGGCATTGCTCTAACTTTCTCTAGAGTCTTTCTCTTTAAAAAAAAATGTTTAACTGAAGAACCGTTGTGTGACAAAAAGCATAGTGTGTGCTGACGCAGACCAGTCTGACCCATTTTCCCTGCATTCTGTTGTTGTGTCTGTCTGTTTTCGCTGCATTCTGTGTTGTGCCTGTCTGTTTTGCTGCATTCTGTGTTGTGTCTGTCTGCTTTGCTTGTTTGTGCATGTCTGTTTCGCTGCATTCTGGTTTGTCTGTCTGCTTCTGCATTCTGTGTTGTGTCTGTCTGTTTTCGCTGCATTCTGTGTTGTGTCTGTCTGTTTTCGCTGCATTCTGTGTTGCGCCTGTCTGTTTTCGCTGCATTCTGTGTTGTGTCTGTCTGCTTCTGCATTCTTGTTGTGTCTGTCTGTTTTCGCTGCATTCCGTGTTGCGCCTGTCTGTTTTCGCTGCATTCTGTGTTGGTCTGTCTGTTTTCGCTGCATTCTGTGTTGCGCCTGTCTGTTTTCGCTGCATTCTGTGTTGTGTCTGTCTGCTTCTGCATTGGTTTGTGCCTGTCTGTTTTCGCTGCATTCTGTGTTGTGCCTGTCTGTTTTCGCTGCATTCTGTGTTGTGTCTGTCTGCTTCTGCATTGTGTGTTGTGCCTGTCTGTTTCGCTGCATTGTGTGTTGTGTCTGTCTGTTTTCGCTGCATTCCGTGTTGCGCCTGTCTGTTTTCGCTGCATTGTGTGTTGTGTCTGTCTGTTTTCGCTGCATTTGTGTTGTGCCTGTCCGTTTTCGCTGCATTCTGTGTTGTGTCTGTCTGCTTCTGCATTCCGTGTTGCGCCTGTCTGTTTTCGCTGCATTCTGTGTTGTGTCTGTCTGTTTTCGCTGCATTCTGTGTTGTGTCTGTCTGTTTTCGCTGCATTCTGTGTTGTGCCTGTCTGTTTTCGCTGCATTCTGTGTTGTGTCTGTTTTCGCTGCATTCCGTGTTGTGCCTGTCTGTTTTACTGCATTCTGTGTTGTGCCTGTCTGTTTTCGCTGCATTCCGTGTTGTGTCTGTCTGCTTCTGCATTCTGTGTTGTGCTGTCTGTTTTCGCTGCATTCTGTGTTGTGTCTGTCTGTTTTCGCTGCATTCTGTGTTGTGCCTGTCTGTTTTCGCTGCATTCTGTGTTGTGTCTGTCTGCTTTCCTGCATTCTGTGTTGTGTCTGTCTGTTTTCGCTGCATTCTGTGTTGTGCCTGTCTGTTTTCGCTGCATTCTGTGTTGTGTCTTCTGCTTCTGCATTCTGTGTTGTGCCTGTCTGTTTTCGCTGCATTCCGTGTTGTGCCTGTCTGTTTTGCTGCATTCTGTGTTGTGCCTGTCTGTTTTGCTGCATTCCGTGTTGTGCCTGTCTGTTTTGCTGCATTGTGTTGTGCCTGTCTGTTTTGCTGCATGTGTGTTGTGCCTGTCTGTTTTCGCTGCATTCGTGTGTTGTGCCTGTCTGTTTTCGCTGCATTGTGTGTTGTGCCTGTCTGTTTTCGCTGCATTGTGTGTTGTGCCTGTCTGTTTTCGCTGCATTCTGTGTTGTGCCTGTCTGTTTTCGCTGCATTCTGTGTTGTGCCTGTCTGTTTTCGCTGCATTCTGTGTTGTGCCTGTCTGTTTTCGCTGCATTTGTGTGTTGTTGCTGCATTCGTGTGTCCTTTTCGCTGCATTGTTCGTGTTGTTGCCTGTCTGTTTTCGCTGCATTCTGTGTTGTGCCTGTCTGTTTTCGCTGCATTCTGTGTTGTGTCTGTCTGTTCTGTCATTGTGTTGTGCCTGTCTGTTTTCGCTGCATTCTGTGTTGTGCCTGTCTGTTTTCGCTGCATTTGTGTTGTGCCTGTCTGTTTTCGCTGCATTGTGTGTTGTGCCTGTCTGTTTTCGCTGCATTCTGTGTTGTGCCTGTCTGTTTTCGCTGCATTGTGTGTTCCGTGTCTGTTTCCTTTCATTCAGTGTCCCAACGATCTCTGTTTTTTCCCGTATCTGTTTTGGCTTTTTCCCTAAAGGCTTAATTCAGCTGTTTTTTTAAGAACTGTTGTTCCCCAGTCTGTCTGCTTCCCTTTTTCATCCGTGTTTTGTTTGTCACTGTCTGTTTTAACGATGATCGGTGTGTGTGTGTGTGTGTGTGTGTTGTGTGTGTGTGTGTGTGTGTGTGTGTGTGTGTGTGTGGTGTGTGCGCGCGTGTTGTGTGTGTGTGTGTGTTGTGGTGTTTGTTTCGTGATTGTGTTTGTTTTCTTTCTTCGCTGCTTTCGCTGCATCTGTGTTGCTTTTCGCTGCATTCTGTGTTCTTTGTTTTCTGCATTTGTGTCTGTTTTTCGTTGCATTGTGTGTTGTGCCTGTCTGTTTTCGCTGCATGTGTGTGTGCCTTGTTTTCGCTGCATTGTGTGTTGTGCCTGTCTGTTTTCGCTGCATTCTGTGTTGTGCCTGTCTGTTTTCGCTGCATTGTGTGTTGCCTGACGATGAGTCTGTTTTCCTTTCAATCAGTGTCCCAACGATCTCTGTTTTTTCCCGTAATCTGTTTTGGCTTTTTCCCTAAAGGCTTAATCTAGCTGTTTTCTTTAAGAACTGTTGTCCACACAGTCTGTCTGCTTCCTTTTCATCCGTGTTTTGTTTGTCATCTGTCTGTTTTAACGATGATCGGTGTGTGTGTGTGGTGTGTGTGTGTGTGTGTGTGTGTGTGTGTGTGTGGCCGCGGTGTGTGTGTGGTGTGTGTGTGTGTGTGTGTGTGTGGTGTGTGTCTGTGGTGTGTGTGTGTGTGTTGTGTGTGGTGTGTGTGTGTGTGTGTGTGTGTGTGTGTGTGTGTGTGTGTGTGCAGATGGTGCTGACCAGCACAGGAAGGCTGAAGGGGAATGTGGGGTGGTGGTCCTGTACCTTTGGGTCATCCCTCTCCTTCCCCACTATTCGTCTTCTCAGGACCACAGAGGTACGAAGTTCCTACCCGTGCGAGTAACTGGCTAACCGACTTAGTGTCGATAGGCTGACTGACCGACTGATTAATAGACACAATATCTAGAATACAGACTGACCAACCGACTTACAGACAGAGTCTGAATAATTGGCTAACCGACGGATGGTCTGTCTGACTGACTGTGATGGTTTGACAGCAGTTAAGTTATTGTCGTGATGAAGAACTACAGTTTTGTTAGGTCGTAGACGGCAGTCAGATCGTAAACTGGACACTAGATTACACTCAGATCGAAAAACGGGACATTACATTACAGACAGGTCGTAAACTGGACAATAGATTACATTCAGATCGTAAACTGGACAATAGATTACACTCAGATCGTAAACTGGACAACTCAGATCGTAAACTGGACAATAGATCACACTCAGATCGTAAGCGGGACATTACATTGCAGACAGGTCGTAAACCGGACAATAGATTACACTCAGATCGTAAACTGGACAATAGATTACACTCAGATCGTAAACTGGACAATAGATTACACTCAGATCGTAAACTGGACAATAGATTACACTCAGATCGTAAGTGGGACACAGTGCCGTTTCAACGTGATCTTAATAACAGTCAGATTGGCAAGTTGGTTCTGTGACAAAAGATTGTGACTTCAGAGAGAAAGTGGTCACCTGTCTATACCATGACAAAGAACTTCCGTTTAAGAGAGACAGTTGACAGCAGTCTACTTCGTGTCCATAAAAAAAAAAAATCATTTCAGTCGGACTGTAGACGGAGGTCCGGTTGCGTACTAACCACCTTTCAATTGGATTCTACAATAATACAGTTCTGAATTTCTTTTGTCAACATTTTTTTTTTCGGTAGCCAAACGATTATATCATCAGGTTTTCTGTCTGAGAATCTGAGGGTGGTAGATTTGAGCCCCAAGGCACCAGAAGGACGAAGTTCTATATGTTGTGGCGCTGTCTGGGCCCTGGTACTAACTGGACAGGAAGAGATCGAAATGATAGCTACTTTCTGAACAGACCTGAACCGAATAAGACACTTGGTTTGGGTCATTTACCCCGTGCATGTAGCAAGTAATGCCCGGAACCCAAACGCAGATCGAGGCTTTGCCATGATTGCCGAACTAAGCAGATCGAGGCTTTGCCATGATTGCCGAACTAAGCAGATCGAGGCTTTGCCATGATTGCCGAACTAAGCAGATCGAGGCTTTGCCATGATTGCCGAACTAAGCAGATCGAGGCTTTGCCATGATTGCCGAACTAAGCAGAAAGAAACTGAGAAGCTGGTTAAAAATAACCGAGATCTGTCATTTTTGGAGTGTGTGCAAGTGTGCGTTCGACTGATGTTTTAAATGTTAATGTACTGCTCATTTTCTCCGTTCCATTCTAGCAAAAATTAACATTGTACGTAAAAACATGAGGCACTAATACCTTTAAAAAATACTTTGAAACTAGTTCACGTCGATTTAGTGCCTGATTCCAGTTGGTGTTGGCCGGGTAAGTTCGTGCCATACAGGTGAGTGCCATGGATTCCCCTGTCTCATTAGTTGGTGTTGGCCGGGTAAGTTAGTGCCATACAGGTGAGTGCCATGCATTCCCCTGTCTCATTAGTTGGTGTTGGCCGGGTAAGTTCGTGCCATACAGTAGGTGATTGCCATGTGCCATTGCCCCATGTCTCCATTAGTTGGATGTTGGCCGGGTAAGTCGTTCGGGGGCCATTATCATTTTGGTGAAGGGGGGGCCATGCATTCCCCTGTCTCATTAGTTGGTGTTGGCCGGGTAAGTTAGTGCCATACAGGTGAGTGCCATGCATTCCCCTGTCTCATTAGTTGATGTTGGCCGGGTAAGTTCGTGCCATACAGGTGAGTGCCATGCATTCCCCTGTCTCTTCCTAAGTTGTATGTGGCCCCCTTAAGGGGGTAAGTTCGTGCATACAGGTGAGTGCCATGCATTCCCCTGTCTCATTAGTTGATGTTGGCCGGGTAAGTTAGTGCCATACAGGTGAGTGCCATGTTCCCCTGTCTCATTAGTTGATGTTGGCCGGGTAAGTTAGTGCCATACAGGTGAGTGCTATGTGTTCCCCTGTCTCATTAGTTGTGTTGGCGGGTAAGTTCGTGCCATACAGGTGAGTGCCATGCATTCCCTGTCTCATTAGTTGATGTTGGCCGGGTAAGTTAGTGCCATACAGGTGAGTGCTATGTGTTCCCCTGTCTCATTAGTTGGTGTTGGCCGGGTAAGTTAGTGTCATACAGGTGAGTGCTATGTGTTCCCCTGTCTCATTAGTTGGTGTTGGTCGGGTAAGTTAGTGCCATACAGGTGAGTGCTATGCGTTCCCCTGTCTCATTAGTTGGTGTTGGTCGGGTAAGTTTGTGCCATACAGGTGAGTGCTATGTGTTCCCCTGTCTCATTAGTTAACGCGTTCAGATCAGCTATTCAATGAACAGCATGCACGTGTTTTTGCACGCAGAATATCATACCCCACATCAGGTGACTAACATTATGGAAACATGAACACTTTGAGCAAGTCCAGGGAGGATAGGGCCCTAGCCAACATGGAGAGGGGCTGTATATTGCCCGGCATGCCCCATTACCCACTGAAATGCCACGATAAACAGACTACAACAACACTGCCGTACAGTTACGCTGAGTCTGGCGCGAAACCCCCACGACCTAAATGGGATTATGTGATCTTGCCGGCGACATCAATGAACAATGAAATCCGATAATGTGCTTGTGTGGTTTTCATATTCACACAGTGAAAACTAACAGCAGATCAGAACTGCATCTACTCTTTCTCCCCTCGCCCCCCCCCCCCCCCCCCTCCCCCCAGGAAGACCTGTTAACGTCTGTTTCAGCAGCGCCAGGACCCCGTGTGTGCAGTGTGAGCCATGGTTACAAGGTGACAGGCTTTGGGGGCGCCACCTGTGCCCTCAAGTTCCCATGCTCGACCCGCCTGGCCAAGTTCAGTGTGCGCCGCTTCCTGCACTACCGCTACGTGGGCTGCCTGCTGGACCTCTTCTCGTCCGGGACCTACCAGCGTCCGATGCATCGCCTGCCTGAGGTGCTGCGTCCACGGACAGTGTGGGTCCACCTGATGCTGTTCAACCTTCACTACTGGGAGGCCATTCACCTTGACCTGCTGACGTTTGACACTGGGCAGCCTGACCTCCACGCTTTCCGGTTTGTTGTAAGGCGATCTACGTCCTGTTTTGTTGTTGTTGTTGTTGTTGTTGTTGTTGTTTTGTTTTGTTTTTTATATACACGCAGGTTGTTCGGATATACTATGCGTATGTGAAGATCTGTGGACCAGTATACGATTTTGCCTCTCTACCTCTCCCCCCGCCAGACGTTTTAAAGCAATTGAATATTTTTTTTTTCTTTATACTGTATTTTCATGTGGCCGCATAACATTTTGCGCACACATAAAATTCCGTCAGCAACTTTCGGAAGAGAAGGCCAGTTGGGCCGTTGGAATAGATGTAACACGTATACACATAGCACGCATCTCCCGCAACACACACACACACACACACACACACACACACACACACACACACACACACACACACACCAACAACAACAACAACAACAACAACAACAACAACAACAACAACAACAACAACAAAGTCGAAGGAATTTTGAAAAGCCGAATGGCAGATGTCATTTGAATAGCACGGGAAACGAATGATTAGCGCCATCACGCAGGGGATGTTCCCGTTCCGCCGTTTCCCATTTCGCCGTTTCCCATTTCACCGTTTCCCGCTTTGCCGTTTCCCGTTTCGCCGTATTAATCAAATAAGTGTCATTTTGCCGTAAAAGTGAGAGATATAGAAATCAGTAAAAGTGAGAGATATAGAAATCAGACATTACGTTAATTAATAGGGAAATGAGACATTTAATTAACTGAGAAATTTAATGAACTGCATTAAAAACAATAAAAACCATTTAAAATCTTAAAATTTAGTCTTTCATTCTTTCGGTCTCTCTTTCTCTGTCATATTCTTAACCGATGGCGATAGCAGTGGAGCAAGCATCAACAAATTCCATGAGGTCACGTTGCCCGCTGGCCATTTCCTCGTGGAGTTGTTGGAGTCTCCTGGAAGTGGTCAGAAACCGAGGAGCTTTTCTGCGCAGAGGTTGGCCTGCTCTTCGAAGTCGAAGAAGCCCCTCTGACTGTTCTTGCTGCTCTCTGATGAGTTTGCACAGCTTGAAGATGTTTGGATGCGCCCCTTCACTCCTCCTGTTCATTGACGAGTGGAATCCCTCAACGTGGTTATTAGTTCTTGAAGAACCCAAGGTCACGCGATCAAATTGATTCCGCATTCGGCGAGGGAATCTTGCTGCGACGTCATCGAACCATGTTCTGATGAAGTAGTCTGTCAGTTGCACAATTCTTGCATCGTCTGGAGCATCTCCCGCAATCAAAAGCCAGGCTTCGTCTTGTCTGTCGAGCGGAACGAATGAGAGTCCTGCCAGTCGACGAATGAATGATCTTATTTCAGGGTTGTCTCCATAATCATTCGCAAGACCAACCTCCTGAGTCTTCCGCCAAATGGACTGAGTGAAGTGGAATAGACATCCGTCTATGACAGCGTTGGGAAACTCGACTGAGATAGCCTGGATGCAGGCCAACTCAAAGTCGACTGAGCACCGAGGAGGGTCAAATGCCAGACCAATCCTCACAGCGGCACGCTTCAAGATGTCAAAAAGCCGTCTATACGTCTCTCTTTTTTTGTCTGGCAAAAGCGCATAGATCACCGGGGTCATGACATCATACTGCATCACGTGTATTGTATACAACTGCGTGAACAAGATTGGAGTCGTCCAGAAAGTTCCGTCCATGAACAACTTGTCAGAAGCGCACATCCTGTTCACATTCTCTTCAGTTCCAAAGACCAGAATCTTGTCAGCATGCCCGTCAGAAGCAAGGAGGAAACGTCTCCCATCCACAGTTTCGCTGAAGGGCGGCTGGATGTCCACTTCACTGCGTGTTTGTGGAAGTACTGGCAGAAATTTCCTTCTTTCTCTGTAGAGGGAAGACTTCACTTGATGGTATTGAGGGAAAAATCCAGCAATTTCATCAGCATTGTCGCGAGTGTTCATTTCTCTCAATGCGCTGTTGTACAGTTGTTTTACAGAACTGTCAGGTTCTTCTGTGCATTTTCTTTTTACCCCTGCTACCAGCATCTTTGCCTCCATCTGAGCATGGGAAGCTGGATGAGAATGATCCCCGGGGACCTATATAAACAGACAGAAAGAGAGAAAAAATATAGAGGGAAAGAACGACAGAGAGAGGGCAAGAGAGACAAAAAGAGAAAGAGAGGGACAGAGGAGAGAGAGAGAGGAGAGAGAGAGAGAGAAGAGAGAGAGAGAGAGAGAGAGTGAATGAGAGACAGAGGGCCTGAGCGACTAAGGGAAAGAGAGAGAGGACCAGAGAGAGACAGAGAGATTGAGAGAGAGACAGAGAGATTGAGAGAGAGATTGAGAGGGAGACAGAGAGATTGAGAGAGATTGAGAGAGACAGAGAGATTGAGAGAGACAGAGAGATTGAGAGAGAGATTGAGAAAGAGAGATTGAGAGAGAGATTGAGAAAGAGATTGAGAGAGAGAGATAAAGAAGAGAGAGAGAGAGAGAGAGAGAGAGAGAGAGAGAGCGTTACTGACCTTCGTTAATTCCTCTGTGTCTCTAGTTTTACAACGCGCACGACAGTTGTCAACAGTACACTTCCAATAAATATTTTCACCACGGTTGTAGTCTTTTCTGTACCTGTGGCCATTCAAAATAAGTGACAGACCACCACGTTTTGTTTCCACAAACTCCATTAGGCCTACCACCGCGGCTTACGAGACACTCGAAACGGCACAATCGACTTTCAACTTGCTTTTTACTCAAGACCATGACAAGACCGTGGCACTCACTCGCACGGGATGTACAAGCAACAAACTAAAGACCACTCACTCGCACGGGATGTACAAGCAACAAACTGAAGACCACTCACTCGCACGGGATGTACAAGCAACAAACTGAAGACTACTCATACATGCCCAAGTTCCCAGTACGGCGAACCGAAACTAAAGAGGACGGCGAAATAGCACGGGATCACCTTAACAAAAAAATTGACGAATACGGCGATTTGACACCCATACGGCGAAACGGGAAACGACGAAACGGTACCCAACCTCACGCAGCTCTTCAGTCGGATCCACCCAGGCGGGCAGCCGTTGTGTAAACGAGAGTGTGGATTGTAAACTACTTGAAGCTTGGTCTCTTACCGAGGATAGGCGCTGTATAAGTACTCTCAATCATAATGGCAAGAACTGTTCTTCGCAGTCTGATCATTTACATTTTATCAAGTGGGTGTGGTTTGTTGAAATCTGATTTTTGGCATGTTTGTTTTGTGGATGTGATGTGTTGAAGTCTGGCCTGTAGCATGTTTGTAGTATAGACGCGGTCTGTTGAGGTCCGGCCTGTAGCATGTTTGTAGTGTAGATGTGGTCTGTTGAAGTCTGGCCTGTAGCATGTTTGTAGTGTAGATGTGGTCTGTTGAAGTCCGGCCTGTAGCATGTTTGTAGTGTAGATGGGTTCTGTTGAAGTCTGGCCTGTAGCATGTTTGTAGTGTAGATGTGGTCTGTTGAAGTCCGGCCTGTAGCATGTTTGTAGTGTAGATGTGGTCTGTTGAAGTCTGGCCTGTAGCATGTTTGTAGTGTAGATGTGGTCTGTTGAAGTCTGGCCTGTAACATGTTTGTAGTGTAGATGTGGTCTGTTGAAGTCCGGCATGTAGCATGTTTGTAGTGTAGATGTGGTCTGTTGAAGTCTGGCCTGTAGCATGTTTGTAGTGTAGATGTTGTCTGTTGAAGTCTGGCCTGTAGCATGTTTGTAGTGTAGATGTGGTCTGTTGAAGTCTGGCCTGTAGCATGTTTGTAGTTAGATGTGGTCTGTTGAAGTCTGGCCTGTAATATGTTTGTAGTGTAGATGTTGTCTGTTGAGGTCTGGCCTGTAGCATGTTTGTAGTGTAGATGTGGTCTGTTGAAGTCTGGTCTGTAGCATGTTTGTAGTGTAGATGGGTTCTGTTGAAGTCTGGCCTGTAGCATGTTTGTGACACGGATGTGCTTCTTCAAACCTAGCCTATATCATAGTTTGTAGAGTGAACTTGTTTTGTTGAAGTGTAGTTTAGTGTTTGGATGTGGTTTGTTGAAGTTTGATGTTTGGATGTGGTTTGTTGAAGTATGATGTTTGGATGTGGTTTGTGGAAGTATGATGTTTGGATGTGGTTTGTGGAAGTTTGATGTTTGGATGTGGTTTGTGGAAGTTCGATGTTTGGATGTGGTTTGTTGAAGTCAGGCCCCCTAACATGTTTGTGACATAGTTTCTTAAAGTACAGTCTGTAGCATTTTTGTATTGTAGATGTGGCTTGTCGAAATCTCAATTGTAGTGAGTTGTGTTTATGATGCGGTCTGTTAAAGACTTAAATGTGACATGTTTGTGAGGTAGTATGTTGACATGCTAAATGCAGCATTTTTGTCGTGTGCTTCGTTGGCCCCAGGATTGAAACATGTTTGTGTGGCTGTGGTTTGTTTGATTACTGAAAATAGCATGTTTGTGTTGTGGATATGGTTCAATGACTACTGGCCTACATCCACGCATGCATGCACACCTTCATGCACATACACAATAAAGCAGTTATAAAACGAAGCCATACGCTCAACATACTTGGACGACTGAATTAAAAGAAAAGTAATCCCCCCCCCCCCCCCAAAAAAAAAAAAAAAAAAAAGAAAAAAAAAGTTTGGATAAGATGCAAGCGTCATATTCAGAATGTCATAGATGACGACAATGGCTTTATAAATCATGAAATTGTGTCATTGCGTTTCTAATTGGTGATACATTCTGACCGGATTCTTCCCTCTTAACGCCTCCTTAACCCCAACCGCTTTCCCCTTCCCTTTGCTTCTCTCTCCCAAATCCCATCTGCGCATTCCTACCCTTTACAAACATATACATGAGCTACAGAGTGGACTGCTCGTGTTATCACACGCTTTTAATGCAGTTTGCAGTGTCTCTAAGAGTATTGTATGTTGCGAATACGAACTTCCACAATCTGTATCGCACTTTTTTCTTTGCAGTCTCCCCCCTCGGAGCTTGAGTTTCGGGAGGTCAACGGGAGCATAGTGGGGATGTGGCAAGGGGTGGAGGTGGTCACTTCCATCAGCAGACAGCAGCGGTCAGCAGTGATGACACTGCCCCAGTTTGGCGTCACTGTTCGCTTCAACCGCCTTGACCTTGACCTCGTTACCCCTAACCTGACCTTGATGGATCAGCCTGCCATCGACGTCGAGGTCAGTGTGCAAACACACACACACACACACACACACACACACCACGCACGCACGCACGCACGGACACACACACACACACACACACACACACACACACACACACACACACACACACACACACACACACACACACGTGCGTGTACGAATTAACGCATGTCTTGATATCACAATATATTTCAAACTCCATCCTGTGTCGGTGTCGCAACATATTTCAAACCTTATCCTTTGTAGGTGTCACAACGTTTAGTGTCACTATGTTTTTCACGTTTAGTGTCACTATGTTTGTCACGTTGCTATCAGTTTCGCAGGATATTTAAGGTCCCCGTCTGGTTTCATCGTGTCACAAAAATATTCAGGCTCCATTTCATGCCCCATTGTCACAATGTATTTCAGAGGCTGTCTTGTTTCAGTGTGGCAATAAATTGCATGCCCCCGTCCCGTTTCACCGTGTCATAATTTATTTCAGTTCCCATTCCGTTTCACAGTGTCACAACGTACCACAGGCCCCATTCCGTTTCACTGTGTCACAACGTACCACAGGCCCCATTCCGTTTCACTGTGTCACAACGTACCACAGGCCCCATTCCGTTTCACAGTGTCACAACGTACCACAGGCCCCATTCCGTTTCACTGTGTCACAACGTACCACAGGCCCCATTCCGTTTCACTGTGTCACAACGTACCACAGGCCCCATTCCGTTTCACTGTGTCACAACGTACCACAGGCCCCATTCCGTTTCACTGTGTCACATTAAACTACAGGCCTCATCCCGTTTCACTGTGTCACATTAAACTACAGGCCTCATCCCGTTTCAGAGTCACAATAATAAATTATTTCAGGAGCCTTTCCATTTCATATCGTGTCAGTGCACTTTCACACTTCACAGTGTCATTGTGTACCCCAGGCTGCATCCCATTAAACAAGGTCAAAACATGTACTGGGCTCCGTCTTGCGTCACACTGTAACAATAATAGACATCATCCCTTTATACAGTGCAGGCACCATCCTGTCAGATTGTGTCACGTGATCTGTATGTGCCAGGCCCCGCCCAATGCACGGTGGTCGTCGCCCACGTACAACTCGGGCCCCTACGCCAGCTACAGCCTGTGCGGCACCCCCAGTGACGACCCCCGCTTCTGGCGCAAGGTGGGAGACAGACTGGCCGCCGAGAGCAAGACCCAGGCCTGCCTTCGCTTCGCCGTCACCTCCCATGGAGACCCCGCCCCGCCTCGCCCTCTGGGCCTGTAGGTGTTGATACAGACCCCCCCCCCCCCTCGCTTTTCACCCCCACCCTCATCTCTTCACCTCCACCTCGTTCCTGTCCTTCCAGTCTGTAAACAAGTGTATGTGTTGTGGTATCTGTAATTATTTTCCTTCCCTGGCCTCTTGTTGTATTGTTGTTGTTTTTTTTCTTTTCTTCTCAACATCACGATATGCTAGTGCTATATTGTTCCAGGTCTTCTGTCAAAATATGATCCTTGTTCCTTTTCTGTCTGTATGATCTATGTTCAATTTCTATCCATATGATTTCTGTTTGCCATTCTGTTTGTATGATCCTTGTCTCTTTTCCGTCTGTACTATCCTTATTCCCTCACCGTCTGTGTGATCCCTGTTCTCGTTGCCATCTGTATGACTGTTTCTTTTCTGTCTGTACGATACATGGTGCGTTATAGTCTGTATGATCCATGGTACCTTGCTGTCTGTATGATCCATTGTACCTTTCTGTCTGTATGATCCATGGTACCTTTCTGTCTGTATGATCCATGGTACCTTTCTGTCTGTATGATCCATGGTACCTTTCTGTCTGTGCAATCCATGGTACCTTTCTGTACGTATGATCCATGGTACCTGTCTGTCTGTTTGATCCATGGTACCTTTCTGTCTGTATGATCCTTTTCCCTTTCTGTCTGTATGATCCTTTTCCCTTTCTGTCTGTATGATCCTTTTTCCTTTTTTTCTGTATGATCCTTGTTCCATTTCCGTCTGTATGATCCTGTAAGTGACACCTGTTTTCTGATATCTGTTTTCTGTGGTCGAGCGACTCCCGTGTACTGAGAGGGAACCCTGTCCTCAATGACAGACCCCTGGTCCCTGAATATGAAGCCTGCTTTCTATCAGTGACCCTTATTAGGTCAACGGAGCGACTCTTGTCCACTGTCAAATGACCCCTGTGTCCTGTGAGTAGCCCTGGGGCTGAGCTTCACCCCTGCTGTGTTTCAGTGTGGAGGAGAGGGGTTGCGAGGAGGCGGCAGTGGAGGTGGCGCGGTGTGAGAGACGGCAGCGCGCCATCCAGTCCTGTGCCCCCATCCTCCACCGTCCCCTGCTGCTCCGCTGCCTCTACAATGCCCTGACAAGGCGCAACGTCACCGCCAACACCACCTCGCCCACCCAACACAGCAACGTCACCGGACCCCCTCACGATGACGTCACTCTGCCCGTCCGGCTCTTCAAGTCCTGCCTTCTCTTCGTCTGTACAGGCAACACCGCCTTCTGCCGCCTTCTGGGCCGGCAACGTGGCAACGCCTCCCTGTCTGAGCCGCAGGACAATTCCACCAAGCTCTTACCCCCGTCCTGTATGAAGACCAGACCGTCTCCGCACGGGAACGGGAGCAGGCCAGGGGAGGTTATCACGTGGACCTGCCAGAGCAGTTTTCCGAGCTTGCTGCAGGAGAGTCTGTGCCGAGGATGTGAGGAGGTCGCCTTAGGGGACGTTGGACCTCATTCCCATGGGAAGACGACGTCTTCGCATGGACCACGATCGGCCGAGGAAGGGCTAGATCAGCGTGATGAAGTATCGTCAGACCGTTTGCAGGGAGACGTTTTGGATGAACGTTAAAGGAATGTCAGAAAAGCTCACACGTGCGCGCGCGCATATACAACCCCCCCTCCCCCCCCCCCCCCCACACACACACACAAACGCACACACACACACACACACACACACACACACACACACACACACACACACACACACACACTCACGCGCGCTTGTGTGCGCACACACACACACTCACGCCACCCCACCACCCACACACGCACACATAACCACATATCATAGTACAACGTAAGGCAATATAAGACTGAAGACAACCTGGAACGGGATGAACGAAATCAACAGTACTTAAGCCAAGGCAGCCAAATCAGTCCAAACACATTCAACTCATTAATTTTAATCCTAGTCCACCAGTCAAACTCAGCCTAACCAGCAAATCAAAAACAGACCCAATACCAGTCCAGCACAACCAGTATAACATTTTGACAACAACCAAATCCAAAACCACAACCAGTATAACATTTTGACCGGAACCAAATCCAAAACCAATCCAATATTAGCTTACATTCCATAGTACCCACCAACCATCCTAGGCCGAACCATCCTAAAGCGAGACAAATAAGACCAAAACAGTTCAATCCAAACCAGTTAAAACTAACTAAATGAAACGAGATTAAGTAAACCAATCATAACCAAACCAAATCAGACAGAGCACAAAACCATATCAATCCAAACCAAGCTAGCTAGATCTAGCTGCAAAGACTCAGCCAGGTAAACATTAGCCAAACATGACCTGATCCGGCTAAGCCCAGACCGACTGAACCAAAGCCAAACCATCTTGAACCAAAGCCAAACCATCTTGAACCAAAGCCAAATCATTTTGAACCAAGCCAAACCAGACCAGGGACGTTCTATCCAAACCAATCCAAACCCAGCTGATATCAAACAAAACCTCTCCGACGAAACGAACTGTTACTGGGCCGAGCCAGGCGATTTTAAACATATCAAATCAAAATAAAAGAAGTCGGGACAAATCAAAGCAAAATGAACCAAACCAATCCAAACTAAAACGAAGTGAACACGGGCCAGGCCAGCCTGAGTCAGACCAAACCAAATCAGGCTAAACAAAGCAAAGGTCAGCCAAGCCAAACGAAAGTATAGCACACTGGACACAAACCATTCAAGCCAAACCAAACCAAACCAAAGCAAATTGAACTTAACCAAGTTAATCACACCAAATCGACTGAATCAAATCTAGTCAAACAAAACGAAACCAAATAAAAGTGAAACAGGCCAACCCCAAACACTCCGAGCCAAGTTTCAAAACGGAGTGACTGAGGGCGGAAAATGAAGCAAAATTTAGAAAGAGAGGGGTTAGTTACCACCAAGAACACAGACAGAGTACAGGACTAGACACACTAGTGTCTAGTGTCTAGTCCTGTACTCTGAGCTAAATCAAACCAAGCCAAACAGAACCAGACCACAACAAACATATCCTAATCAAAACAAAATTAACTTGGTCACACCAAGCAAATCCAATCCAAAGCAAATCGAACCAAGCCAAACTAGTTCAATCCAGGACAAATTAAATCAAACTAAACTAATCCAAATCAAGTCAAGCCAAACCAAACCGATCAAAACCAGACCAAACCATGTCAAACCAAACTAAACTTATCCAAAACAAGCCAAGCCAAGCCAGACCAGTCCAAAACAATCCAAAACAATCCAAATCAAACTGAACCAAACCGAACCAAGCCCGAACTAAATGAAAGCAGTGGTGAAGGAGAAAAGAAATAAACACAATAAGTCATGATCTTTATTTGTCTGCCTGTATGTCTTATTGTTACTCCTTCTACCAAACAGTCCTCTCCTTCGATCTCTCTCTGTCTCTGTCTCTGTCTCTGTCTCTTGTCTCTGTCTCTGTCTCTCTCTCTCTCTCTCTCTCTCTCTCTCTCTCTCTCCTCTCTCTTGTCGTGTACATATGATTCCATGTGCAATTGCATGCTCTGTGTGTGTGTGTGTGTGCGTGCGTGCGTGCGTGCGTGCGTGCGTGCGTGTGTGTGTGTGTGTGTGTGTTGTGTGTGTGTGTGTGTGTGTGTGTGGTTGTTCTTCAATTTAACATCTTCCCACTTAACGTGATTGCAATCATGTGTGTGTGTGTGTGTGTGTGTGTGTGTGTGTGTGTGCGTGCGTGCGTGCGTGCGTGCGTGCGTGCGTGCGTGTGTGTGTGTGTGTGTGTGTGTGTGTGGTGTGGTGGTGTGTGTGTGTGTGTGTGTGTGTGTGTGTGTGTGTGTGTATGTGTGTGTGTGTGTGTGTGTGTGTGTGTGTGTGTGTGTGTGTGTGTTAGCACCCGTGGAGGACTTTTTTATGTACGAACACCGGGGTGGCGGGGGGGGGGGGGGGGGAGGTTGCGTGCATGCCACAGAAAGAGATTGAGAGGGACAGGCAGACTGAGACAGAGGTCACCAGGGGCAAAGAGAGAAAGAGGTGACTGGACACACACACACACACACACACACACACACACACACACACACACACACACACACACACACACACACACACACACACGCACAGAGAGAGAGAGAGAGAGAGAGAGAGAGAGAGAGGTCACTGGGGGCAGGCGCGGAAAGAGACAGAGCATTATATATTTTATCAGAGGTCGTTCAACCTCACTGTTCCAAAAGCTCTCCTCTCAGAGCAGTGATAGCTCTTCACCATGTATAGTAATGCTCCCGTCACCAGTCGTCCTAAGTTCTCCTCCTCGTCCTCTTCCTCCTCTTCTTCCTTCTCTTCCTATTCATTATATATAGATATGTTCACATTGTTCTTGCTGTTTTCTTATCCGCGTCCTTCTTATCACTGAGCCCTCATATGGCCCTTTGCGGTCGGCTGGGCTATACGCCACATTACCTTACCTTACTTTGTTATCACTGTCGGTCTGTTTATCGATTTATGTTCCCTTCAGAGAACACGTAAGACCTCATGGCGAAAACTTGGCCGTGTCTGGAGTTGTACTGACATTACCTGTCAGCGTAACAGCAATGAGCGAGGCTACGGGATGCACACGGCAGTTGTTTGACAGTGGTGTTTTTTACCTGCAGGCTCTGCAGTCATGAAATATGGGCTGGTACACTTATGGGAACGTTTCCGTGGAGGTACCGTCGTGTTACATCCGGTGGCCATTACATGGTGGCATCTGTCAGAGAGCAATTATGTTCCTTCACGTGTTAATGGAATGCCCTGTGCGTGCCTGCATTCTCTGTGAACACAGCGCAGGCTTCTAAGGGTGGTGTGGGTTCGCACCCTGCTTGTTTGTTCGGCGGTGGAGGAGAGTACTTCTCTGGGTCCTACCCGCACCTTCGGGTGTATCTTTTTCTTGTCTGCCTTTGAAAGACTGTGACCTGGAATTCTCTTCAGAGAGCATGCAAGATCTCATGGCGAAAGTTTGGCCGTGTCTGGAGTTGTTCTGTCATCACCTATCAGCGTAACAGCAACGAGCGAGGCTACGGGATGCACACGGCAGTTGCTTGACGGTGGCGTTTTTCGCCTGCAGGCTCTGCAGTCATGAAATATGGGCTGGTGCACCCATGGGAACGCTCCCGTGGAGGTTCTGTCGTGTCACATCCAGTGGCCATTACACAATGGCATCTGCCAGGGAGCAATTGTGTCCCTTCCTGTGTTAATGGAATGCCCTGTGCGTGTCTGCACCCTATGTGAACACAGCGCAGGCTTCGAAGGGTGGTGCAGGATTGCGCCCAGCTGGTTTGTTTGGCGGTTGAGGACGGTACTTCTCTGAGTCCTGCCTGCTCCTTGGGATGTGTCTTTTTCTTATCCGCGTCCTTGTTGTCAGTGTCAGTCTGTTTATCGATTTATTTTCACTTCTTTTCATTTCCTTCTCTTGCTTTCTTTCATCTGCTTACTCGTCTTTTGCTGCTTTTTTTCTCTATAGTGTCACATAGACATTAGATAACAGCAGTGTCATTTTGAGTTGTGTTTATCAAACAGAAATGTCAGTGTGTTGTAGTCATCAGACATGCCTCGTTCTGTTATTAATCAACAACAGGCATGACATGCCCTGTCGTAGTTTATCAGCAGCAGATGTGTCACTTTGCGTCGTAGACTACAACACATGTACCACGTTGCAGTGTAGACTATAAACAACACACAGGTCACTATTAGTTATGAATTTTCTACAATGGACATGTATCTGTGTATTGTAGACTTTAGACAACGGGCATGTTCTTTTGTGTTGTAGTCTTTAGACAATAGACACATCACGTTCTGTCGTAAATTTCATACAACAGACAATTTACTTTGCGTCGTTGCCTTCAAACAATAGATGTGTGACTTACTGCTGTAGAATTCAAGCAACAAACATGTCACGTTGTGTTGTAGACTTGAGACAACATATATATTACTTTGTACTGTAGACATGAGACAACACACATTGCTTTGTGTTGTAGACTTGAGACAACAGACACTCTACTTTGTGTTGTAAGCATAAAAAGATCTCTTTGTTTTATAGACTTTATGTAATAAACGTTTCACTTCATGTGAACAGACATGTCACATTTGTGTTATTCATCAAAAACGTACATACTACTTTGTGTTCTAGTATTTTTTTAACAACTGAAGTGTTATATTGTGTTACAGACTTTAGACATTTTGTCACTTTGTGTAACAGATTTTAGACAACAAGCATTTCACTCGAGTGGCTTGCAGCAGAAAACAGACACATCACTTACTGTTGTAAAAATCAGGACAATGATATATAACTGTATGTCGTGCAATCAGACAACTGATTTGTCTCTTTGTTTTGTAATAAGCATTTTATTGTATTTTTTTTTAAACATAACACACACACACACATAAATGAAAAAAGAAACGGGAAAGGGGAACATGGAGTGGGTGGTGGGGGAAAAGGGGAAGGGGGCATATACGAAAGGGGATAATCTAAGATTATCATACTCCTGAAAATAACAACATCATCAATAGTAATAGTAACAGTAATAGCATCTCAATAATAACAACAATACCTACAACAATGACAAGAATAGCATGACTATCAAGTTGGGGAAAGAAAAAAAGGGGGGATGGGGTGGCGAAAACGTGCAAAATGGGCATGGAGTATACAAAACATTTTGACTTGCTCTTGCGATAGCTGATTGAACACACACACACACACACACACACACACACACACACACACACACACACACACACACACACACACACACACACACACATATATATTATATATTTTTTTTTTTTTTTCTTCAACTTCAATTTTTTATTTTTCATTTCAAATCTTCGCCACGTCATTACTATAATGACAAAAGAATTGTTAGCCTGCACTTGTTTTCCCCCACTACTTAACTGTTCAGCATTATACATAATATATCAAAGACATCCTAATAGCAAAGCTAGAATCAAGCTTGTAGATTTTACACTTCATTTAAAATATTTTTTATATATATATATATATATATATATATATATATATATATATATATATATATATATATATATATCAATTACGCAGTGACAAGCAAAGGTGTATAACAGTTCCATTCTGTAGTAAACCTAGACACATTATCATTAGTTTTCGCATTATATTGTTCTATCATTGTATCTTTTATCAGCTGCTTCTGAAAGATAGTTAAGTTAGGTGGGCATTTTTCTAATATATATTGTATATAACTGTTTGTGTTGTACCAGGCTTATCACTTTGTGTCGCAGAGGACAGTCATGTGACTTCATGTTGTAGATACTGACAACAGTCTGTCACTTCATGTTGTAGATATTGGACAACAGTCATGTCACTTCATGTTGTAGATATT
>CM065717.1:12873923-12878923 GCA_033310375.1 Conus canariensis
TAACCCCTCTTCCACGAACACAGAGGTGCAGGAACTCCCCCTTCCTACTGAAAAACAATGGTGAAGTACCCCCTTTTCCACGAACACAGAGGTGCAGGAACTCCTCCTTCCTACTGAAGAATGATGGTAAAGTACCCCCCTCTTCCACGAACACAGAGGTGCAGGAACTCCCCCTTCCCACTGAAGAACAATGGTGAAGTACCCCCTTTTCCACGAACACAGAGGTGCAGGAACTCCCCCTTCCCACTGGAGAACAATGGTGAAGGAATCACACTTCACACCAACAAAGGGCGGGAAAGAAACCCATTTTCCAGCTCACAAACAGGGGCGAAAGAACTCCACTTCCACTGAACAAAGGAATCCCAATTCTACTCACAAACCATAATGGAAAACCCGCTTCCCATTAACAAACAGTTATGAAGGAAACCCCCCTTCCACTGGCAAACAGTAGTGAAAAGAACCCACATCTCAGCGGAAACAACACTTCCCACTTTTAAAAAATCGTGGTGAAGGAACCACACTTTCCAAGAAAAACAGTGGTGAAAGATTTCCACTTGCCATTAAAAACAATTCTGGAAGAAGCCCACTTTCCAGGAACAAAAAATTTTGAAGGAACTCCACTTTCCGCTGGCAGTGGTGAAAAGGACCCACCTCTCAGAGGAAAACAGCGAAGAAATGATAAAGGGACCACACTTTCCAAGAAAAACAGTGGTGGAAGATATCCACATCCCATTTAAAAACAATTCTGGAAGAAGCCCACTTTCCACGAACAAACAATGGTGAAGAAACCCCGCTTTCCACAAAAAAAAATGATTATGGAGGAACCCCCACTTTCCATTAACAAACAATGGTGGAAGAAACCCCGCTTTCCACTAAAAATTGATTATGGAGGAACCCCCACTTTCCATTAACAAACAACGGTGGAAGAACCCCCGCTTTCCACTAAAAATTGAGTATGGAGGAACCCCCACTTTCCATTAACGAACAATGGTGAAGAACCCTGCTTCCCACTAACAATCAGTGCTGATGACCCCCACTTTAACAATGGTGAAGAACTCTGCTTCCCACTAACAATCAGTGCTGAGGACCCCCACTTTAACAATGGTGAAGAACCCTGCTTCCCACTAACGATCAGTGCTGAGGACCCTCACTTTAACAATGGTGAAGAACCCTGCTTCCCACTAACGATCAGTGCTGAGGACCCTCACTTTAACAATGGTGAAGAACCCTGCTTCCCACTAACAATCAGTGATGAGGACCCCCACTTTAACAATGGTGAAGAACCCTGCTTCCCACTAACGATCAGTGCTGAGGACCCTCACTTTAACAATGGTGAAGAACCCTGCTTCCCACTAACAATCAGTGCTGAGGACCCTCACTTTCCATTAACAAACAATGGTGAAGAACCCTGCTTCCCACTAACAATCAGTGCTGAGGACCCTCACTTTCCATTAACAAACAATGGTGAAGAACCCTGCTTCCCACTAACAATCAGTGCTGAGGTCCCCCACTTTCCATTAACAAACAATGGTGAAGAACCCTGCTTCCCACTAACAATCAGTGCTGAGGTCCCCCACTTTCCATTGGCAAACATTGGTGAAGAAACCCATCCCATTAACAAACAGCGGTTGAAGTAAGCCCTCCTTTCTACTTCCAAACGATGATAAATGCATTCATACTTTCCTTCACACACACACACACACACACACACACACACACACACACACACACACACACACACACACACACCACACACACACCGACAGAGGAATCCTTGCTTTCCACCACCATATGATGCTGAAGCAATAACCCCTGCTTTCTACTACCAAACAATGATGAAGAAATCCCTTCCTTCTTTTCGTTGCCAAATAATTGTTAAAGAATACCTGCTTTTTCACGACCAAACAATGGTCGAGGAACTCCTTTTTTTTCCCACTGCCAAACATTTGTGAAAGAACAACATTTTACCACTGCCAAACAATGAAGAAGGAGCCCCACTTTTCAGCCTCCAAACATTTGTGGAAGAACCCCTTCCCAAAACAAAATAAAGGTGACAGCTTCCCGCTTTCTATCATCAAACACTTTTGAAAGAAACCCATTCCCACTACAACACGATTATGAAAGAACTCCCATTTTCAATGCCAAATATTGGGAACAGAACCCCATAATTTGATACCAGATAATGGTGAAGGAAGCTCACTTTCCTCCAACAAAAATGGAGAAAGAACACTACTTGTTACTGCCATAAATAGTAAATAAACCAGTTATAATGAAAAGAAAAAAAACACTTTCCAGTGACGAGCGATAGTCAAGTTATGCCCACTTTCCGCCGACCAACGAAAGCAAAAGAACCTAGCTTTCCACTGACAAAACAATGGACACACACACACACACACACACACACACACACACACACACACACACACACACACACACACACACATGCACACACACACACACACACACACACACACACACACACACACACACACACACTTTCTCTTCCTCCTCCCATACCCACCTTATAAATCCACTGACAAAACAATAGTAAAGGAAACCCTACCAATCAGCAATGACAGCTGACCCTCACTGACCAGCGGCTTTTGATTTTCAGCAACGTCTGGACAGACTGGCACAGGCGGGAATGCCCATATGGGCCACAGAGCTGGACGTGAGTGTGCAGGACGAGAATCGCCGAGCCGACTTCTACGAACAAGCGCTGCGGGCACTGTACGGGCACCCGGCTGTGGAGGGCATTCTATTCTGGGGCTTCTGGGACCAGGCCCACTGGAAGGGGGAGAGGGCGGCGCTCGTCAGGGGAGACAACTTGGACGTAAGAGAGAGAAAGAGAGAGGGGGAGGGAAGGGAGAGGAAAGAGACACAGAGAGAAATAGAAATATTGGGGAAGCCAGGCTACTTCCTGCTGCCCTCTCCTACCCCCCCCCCTGCCCCCCCCCCCCCCCCCACCCCCCTTTCTCGTCTCCCACTCTAATATTTGAAGCAAAAAATGTTTTGTTGGTTCTCTCCCCCTCCCCCTTTACTTCCGCTTTTATTGGATTGTGGAACAATCCCTCTAAAGTCTGGAAAATGTGAGGACCCCACCCCCCACCCCCCCCCACTCCCCTCCCCCACCCCCACCCCCCGACTTTTTCGAAAAGATTGAAGATGTCTGTCTTGTTCTGATTGCCTGCGGCAGCACAATACCAATTCTCTGTCTGGCCGGTATTGGTTTCCTGCTCTGTGTCTGTGTGATGTCTGTCCTCTGCCAAGTGTCTGTGCCTCATCCGGTGTCTGTTCCTTACGCATTTCAAAGGTGATAGCCATTCTGATGTTTGATCAGTTATTTATGTTCTGCCTCTGACTGTTGTAATAGTATTTTGTCTGGTCAACGGAGATTGTACTTACGTTCGAAGAGACTGGCTTGTGACCAGCTAAAGGCAGCAGGATTTGCGATGATAGATGATGATGATGATGATGATGATATGATGATGATGAGATATGATGATGATGATGATGATGATGACGATGACGATGATAATGGAAAATTCTGTTCATGAGGTTTAAAGCCTAGCCGACCTCGGAGGCCACATCAACGCGACGAGCAAGTTAAAAAAAAAAAAAAAAAAAAAAAAACGACGCTATTTCAAATTCAGTGCCGAGACTGAACATCAAACCCAAGCCAAGTCCCGACACTAAGATAAGGCCATAAACAAGGATTTACTGCCAACACATTATAACACGATGATGACAATCACGATGATGAGGATGGCAATGATGAGACGACGACGACTGACAGTTCCTGACGTTCTCGTGGACAGCTGACGGCGGCAGGCGGCGGGTGCTGGACCTGTTGGAGAGGCAGTGGATGACCCAGGACACGCGGGACCTCTCTCACGCCGGCGACATTACAGTGTCCGCGGCTTTCACGGCGACTACGAGGTGCACGTGCTGCACCAGGGGCAGGAGTTGAGCGGCCTCCGACAGAACTTCACACTGACTGAAATCGACCACACCCTGTACCTCAACATCCACGTCGATGAGGCATCTGAGGCTAAGCACGTACAACCGATTCAAAGGATTAATCTTGTCTTTGTACAATTGTTAAGGTTAGCTGGTCCTAAGGCACATTCTTCAATACCCGAAGTTCATCTCTAAAGTACACTATTATCTGGTGGAATTGACCAGATACGCAAAATGAATGTGTAACTATTCGCAGCGATTATATGTTTTTTTTCCTTGCTCATAGTTTGTTCACTCATTTCATCTTTTCTTAAATTGTCCTCTCTCCTCTCTCTCTCTCTCTCTCTCTCTCTCTCTTCTCTCTCTCTCTCTCTGTGTGTGTGTGTGTGTGTTGTGTGTGTGTGTGTGTGTGTGTGTGTGTGTGTGTGTGTGTGTGTGTGTGTGTGTGTTTCGCTTTGTTTTGTTCTTGATGGGTATCACAATAAATGAATAAATCCGAAGTATCTGCCTCAACCTTCACGTCTGTCGTGGTAGAGAAAAACATCTGCCATATCCTTCGCTTAAAGATCCACGTCTGATAAATCTCCTGAGGAATATGACACCCGCTGCCTCAAATCGTGCGTGGCATACATTGGCCATGTCCTCCTCATCCTCATCCTCACCTGTTATGTCCCCTGAGACACAGATCTTGCCCTCTGCTTTAACATTCACGTCTGACTTGGTGGCGACACACTCCAATCACATCCTCCACTTCGTCATCCACGTCTGATGAGTCCCCTCATCACAGATCAAACCCTCTGCCTCAGCCTTCGTCGAACTTGGTAGAGTGACGTTTCATATCACCTCTCCTCTGCCTAAATTACTCTACCATGGCTTGTACTTTCTATCTTCTCCTCTCTCCCTAAGCTGCTCTACCACGGATTATCCCTAAATTGTTTTCCCCTCTCCTTGGGTTACATTATACCATGGTTTTCACCCTTTTATTTTCCCCCTCTCCCTAGACTACTCGACTATATCTTGCCGTATCATTTTCCCCACTC
>CM065717.1:12883923-12946423 GCA_033310375.1 Conus canariensis
CAAGTTACTAATCAGATTATACAGACTCTGAAATCACCCCAGTTACTGATTAGATTATACAGACAATGAAATCACCCCCAGTTGCTGATCAGGTTATACAGACACTGAAATCAGCCCCAGTTACTGATCAGATTATACAGACTCTGAAATCACCCCCAGTTACTGATTAGATTATACAGAGTCTGAAATCACCCCCCAGTTACTGACCAGATCATACAAATACTGAAATCAGCCCACTTACTGGTCAGATCATACAGACACTGAAATCATACAGACATTGAAATCAGCCCAGAAATGATGCAGATCGCATATAGACACCAGAACACCAGGCCAGACACCGCCACACCAGATCATACAACCAGCCAGAAAACGGCTCACACTTTAGTTCGTTAGGCAAGTGCATTTCCGTGTTCGCGCTCAGTCAGCCGACGTACACACTCGGCTAAAAGAATTGAGGAAGGCGAGGGAGGGAGCACACAAATGGAGAGTAGGAGGCGGGGAAGAGAGGACAGGGGGGGGGGGGTTACAGAGGGGGTTCTTAGAGGGAGAGGCCACAGAGTGAGGGAGCGGAGGGATCAGATTTCAAAGCAGTGAAGAGAACAAGGGTGGGCGTGACGGGACCTATAGCAAAGGGGGCAGGTGAACCGCCACCACCCCAGCACAAGACAATGCTGGAGACGGGACGACGACGAAAAGGGTGGTAACGGATGACAGGGAGGGAGGGAGGGGAGGAGTGGGGAGGCGTAGGGGTGGGGGTGGGGGGCACAAGCAAACATAGAGGAGAGGATCGAAAACGTATTCTGCCTATCTGTCCCCTCTATCTATCAGAGGGACCCGAAGTGGAATGGTTCGGGTCTTTGCCTGCAGAACTCATGGTCGTGAGTTCCAGCCACACGTGAGGTCGTTTTCTTTTGAAAATTCTGTCAAAAAAAAAAAAAAGAAAAGAAAAAACGGGTACGTGATTCAGGTCTGAGCAGGCCACTGGCGGCGGAAGGAGGGAAGGGCTTCGCCTTTTCATCGTGCCTTTCATGCTCCAGATACAGAGAACCTCTGACAGTTCAATGTCCTAAAGGTCATTAAATTATATGACTTAAACTTTAACCTTGAACCTTAATCCGTTTATGTTCCTATATACTACACCTATCTTTCTTTCTGCCTGTCTGTGTATTAGTCTATATATTATCTATCAATCAATCTATCTATCTATCTATCTATCTATCTGTGTGTCTGTCTATTTTCTGTCTCTCGATCTATAGATCATTTTTTTCTATCCGTCAGTGTATTAGTCTTTTACCTATCAGTCAATCTATCTGTCCATCTGTATGTCTGTGCCTCTGTCTATCTATCTATCTACATGTCTGTCTGTTTGTTTATCTGTCCGTCTAATCTGTTATTGAATGACACGTGATTTTCCAACATACTAGCATGGTAAACCAAGAGAATATTACAGGATTTACGAGTTCAGGAGATAGAACTTGTACTTCTGGAATCATTGCGATTGTACTGTATGTGGGTCTTTGATCAAGCGAGGCGACTAAACTGGTTTTGAGTATAATTTTTAATGAATCCCAAATGTTGCAAAGGAAGAGTTTAAAATTACATACTTTCTTTCCTGCCCACTCTTCACATCACCTGCTCCCCCCACCCCTCCCTCTCTCTCTCTCCTTGAAAAAAATAATTCTCTCTCTCTCTCTCTCTCTCTCTCTCTCTCTCTCTCTCTCTCTCTCTCTCTCTTCTCTCATTGTAACAAATCATCCATCATTCTCATAACGACGGGAGAATTGTTTTCTGCACTTGTTTCCTCCCACCAGGCAATAATTCTTGATGTGTATATTATTCGGACAAGTGGAATCCATCGTTTGTTGAATTGTCTTTTTGGTTGTGATTTGATTTTAAGCTGATCGTGTTCCTTTGTGTGTTCGCTTTAGCCAGTTATTATTGTTGCAGTCAGAAGCTCACAGTAGAAATACGGCTTACAATGCTTTGTAAGTCTTGAGGAAGCCAGCATGTTTTTGTTTTGTTTGTTTTGTTTTAAAAGCAAGACAATCAAACTAAACATCAGTTCTTAAAAGGAACAACTGCTCACCAGTCATTTCTCTGATTTTCCTCACTCACAACCTTGCTCGGTCTATTTGCATGTATTTTCCGCATACGCAAAAAAAGCAAAAATGAATGTGGATTTACAAATAAATGGAAGTGAAGGGGATCAACCATAAATATTTTTTGAACGAGTTTAATTCCAATCTTGACATATTTAATTATAATAATTTTTTTTTTTTTTTTTTTTTTTGGGGGGGGGGGGGGGGGGGAGTGGGGGGTTGGGTTTTTTTTTTTATAGTGAATGCTTGTTTTGTTCGTTTGGGTTTTTTTTTTTTTTTGTAATTTGATATTTTTTTACACATCAATAGATTAATATATTTTTGACAAAATGAAAAGATGAATCTAACGTACATGCTTATACGTCGCTGAAGCAATGGTCCTCTCAGTTACCATTCCCTGTCACCTCCTTTTACCTCACCCCATCACCCCACCCTCTTCTCCGAACCCTTTCTGCCTCTGTACCCCCTACCCGTTACCACCTTTCTGTTTGAATCTGTTCAGTGTTTCATAATTTTGAGTTTAATATTCCGACAGCAGTAATGTCCCTTTCATTCGAAATTTCTTTTTCCCTATCCACCCTCACCTCATTCCAAAGGGAAAGGAGGGGGCAGGGGGCGAGAAAGGCTTGTGTGGACATGGTAATTTAGGATTTCTGCATCGGTGTATCCTAGAACCTTTATGTACGTGAATATTATTGAAAGCATGTATGTACTGGCTTATAGAGGTGCACACTTCTCTAAATTTAACGGATGCAATCATGTTATGTTGTGAGAAACGTTTATTTACAGCTATATTACGCAGCTTTGAAGTGTATAACTTTGTGGTATGATTTATCCGTTTCATGAAATTAAGTTTACAACAACAACAACAAAAGAAAGAAAATGGAGAAAGAAAAAGGAAAGAAAAGACAGATGAGGTGAAGCACCATTCAGAGACATTGGAAATTCCGGGAACAATCGAGCCGTGCATGTCTGCACAATAGTCTGGGTTTTTGAGTGCGTTACCTCCAGTGGTTGTCAGACCGGCTGGTGTTTGCTGTTGGGTGTCCCTTTCTTCTCGCTCTTCTTTCTTTCTCTCCTTCCTTCTTGTTATCTTCTTTTCTGCGTGTATTTCTTTCTTTCTTCCTTTCAGTTTCTCTGGCTTTCTATCCGTCTTTGCAATTTGTCAAACCTTCAATTGTTGTTGGTGTTATTTTCAATGCTGTTGTTGTTGCTGCTGTGTATGTGTTTGAGTGTGTGTACGTATGCGTGCGTGCGTGTGTGTTATGTGTGTGTGTGTGGCGCGCGCGCGCGCGCGCGCGCGTGTGTATGTGTGTGTGTGTGTGTGTGTGTGTGTGTGTGTGTGTGTGTGTGTGTGTGAGAGAGAGAGAGAATAAGAAAGAGAGTATGTGTGTGTGTGTGTGCGCGCGCGCGCGCGCAAGGTGTGCGTGTATGCAAGGTGTGTCGTTGAGTGGCTTTTAACCACTCTCTACTTAATAGTTTTAGAAGAAGAAGAAAGACGTATACAATACCAAAGAACGATTAACGTCTTATTGACTACACTGGCGAACTGGGACACGGCGAGTCAAGATAAACAATTCAGGTATAGGCCGATCAGCAGCATGCGAACTGGGATGACACTGAAGGTGACACGGGTGGCCCTTGGGGTGAGTGGCAGAGCAGTGGAATGTTATGGTTGATCAGCTCCAAACAACTGACACCCAACAGCTTGTGAAGAAGTCTGTCTACCTCCCTGCTACCCCGTTCTGTCATCCACCCCGTCACCTCTTTGTGTCACACCCTGTTAACTCTGCCCTCCCCCCCCCCTACCCTATACAATGATTGTCCCCCCCCCCCTCCCCTGTAAGAACTTTGTCTTCTGTCATGATAAGTAGTTGTCTGTCGCTCTGTCACCTCTTCGGCTCTTACCCTGTTACATTTTTTGTTTGTCTTACACCCTGCTAATATTTGTCTCCTACTGCTCATAATTATTCTTTGTCTGCCAGTTAATTCTTTACCTCCTACCTTGTTAAGTTCGTCTCCCACGCTGTGAACTCTTTGTCTCTCACCCTGTTACGGTTTTGTCCCTCACCCTGATGATTCTTTGTCTCTCACCCTGCTCTTTGTACCCCCTCCCCCTGCACCTCTCTCTTTGCCTCCCACCCTATTAACCCTTTGTCTCCCACCCTATTAACCCTTTGTCTCCCACCCTATTAACCCTTTGTCTCCCAACCTGTGAACTCTTCATCTCCTGCCCTGTGAACTCTTTGTCTTGCATACTCTTAATTCTTCGTTTCACATCGTTTGAACTCGTTGTCCCACAGCTTGTGAAAACATTCTCTCACACACTGCTAATTCTTTGTCTCCAACACACTGTTGACTCTTTGTCTATCACCATCTTAACTCTTTGTCTCATCTCCCTCCTCGTCTCATACCTCTTGAACTCTTTGTCCCAAAGCCTGTGAAATCTTTCTTCTCTTTCACACTGCTTATTTTCGTTCCCCACGCTTTGTCTATCACCACCTTAACTCTGTGTCTCCCACCCCCACTTAGTTCTCTGTTTTCCACCCTGTTTGTTTTTGTTGTTGCTGCTCGTTGTAGTGGTTTCATGCGTTTACTACAAGGCACAAGGTTAGAGCAAAGTGTAGGCCTCATATTACAACAGGCCACCAGTGCTGAACATCGGCACTAGTCTCAGGTGGCTTGGCTGACGAGTCATAGTACAGTCTGGACAGTCTGAGTGGTAGGAAAAAAAGATAGATAATAAAGTGAGTAGGGGATCCATTTCCACCCATCGTCCCCGCCCTCTCCACTCATTTGTTATTCATCGTATTATTTCATGTTCCCATTGTTAACTCTTTTTTTTCTTTTCTCTCCCAACTTGTTAACTAACTTGTCTTCCATCTTCTTAACTCTTCGTCCTTCTCGTCTTGTTTATTGTTTTTGTCATCAACTCTGTTAACTCTTTTGTGCTCCGTCTAATAGTCTTTCTATCTTGTGTTATCCACCCTTACAAGTGTTTTGTGATCCACTGTTTTAACTCCCTTGTCTGGACTGGTACTATTTGAATTCTTCCCACACGCCACCATCCCACCCCCTTAAGCACACACGCGCACCAACAAACACATGCACGCGCTTACACACACACAACACACACACACACACACACACACACACACACACACACACACACACACACACAAGTTCGCGCACGCACAAACACAGGCACACGCGCGTGCGCGCACGTACGAACGTACGCACACACACACACACACACACACACACACACACACACACACACACACACACACACACACACGCATGCACACTATCATAACCATCGCGCACACAACCTACACGCTTACATATACATAGATAGATAGATAGATAAATAAATAAATATATATATATATATATATATATGCACACATATGTGTGTGTGTGTGTGTGTGTGTGTGTGTGTGTGTGTGTGTGTGTGTGTGTGTGTGTGTGTGTGTAAGTACACAGCACACTCAGGCACGCACGCGCGCACAGAGGAGAGAGAGAGAGAGAGAGAGAGAGAGAGAGAGAGAGAGAGAGAGAGAGAGAGTTTTGTTTATCACTTGTTTTTCCTCGTTTGAGAGAGAAGGGGAATGGATGAAAGGGGAGAGGGGAGGGAGGAAAATTTCTAATGTAATTGCCCCCCTCCCCCCCCCCCCCCCCCTTCCTCCTCCCCGTCCCTCTTCCACCTCTGTCCCCACCTTTCTTTTTTCACACCTGCACAAAGCACACACTACGTGAGAGGCAGTGCCACGATCGAAAATAAAAATGAAAGCATTTTTGAAAAGTAATAAAAGCTTGAGCACAAACAAGGAGATCACGGTATGTGGGTTTGCGTTATTGTGTACCTGAAGGACCTATTCCACAAAATCCTTGTCGCATGAAAATGGTGTAAATCAACGCATGCGCAACCGCTAGATGTCACGTGTCATTTCAATCTCTTCACAAGCAGACGACAGTTTTCGTCCTTTGAGTTCAAAGAATTTCGTTGCGTGCAATGATCAGTTGAATGGACGCTTGCAAAACGAACCAGGTGAGAGCTTTCGAGTAGAGTCTGAAAGAATCTATTCTATTCTGAAGCATTTAGGCCCGCGTAGCTAGAATAATTTTGCGGATCATTGAACGAGACTTAAAGATTGATATAATGCTGAATTATTCCCAGACATATCGGCAAAAGGGGAATTCAAGGGCCTTTATACCAGCACACCCCCCCCCCCCCACCCCCCCACCCCTTCCACCAACATAACTACCATTCGACAAAGAAATTCGATCTGTTTAATATTAAGGCCAGATTAGTTGAAATACGCGACGGAGAGAAATCATGTCTGACGGAGAGTGAGTGTTGAAAGTAGTGGGCCCTTGAATTTCAGTTTTTCCGAAATAGATCTATGTTTGCTTTTAATTGTAAAAATTGTTATCATGCGCTGTAGACAAGATAGTGTGTGTGTGTGTGTGTGTGTGTGCACAACTTAACACTAACTAATTGTATGGTTAGTCGGAGTTTCATCAACTTTTACTCAGGTTGTTTTCTTACCTTTTAGCTCAGATATTCATACAGTATGATTGGTTGTAATCATGTTGCTTTTCGTGACATTTTCATTTATTGTAGGCCTAGTTGTTGTCAGCTCAGAAAGAGTTCGGAGTGGTCGGCTGGACTCGTTATAAAACCAAAACGAAGCTGTATTTTCCCTCATAAATCTTTACTAAGAGTATTTTCATTCCTACCTGTGAACATCTGTGCATGTTGACAGATTTGTGTCACTGTTTATAAGGCAGCGAATATAATTTGTCCACATTACAACTAACATTACCTCTTTTGTACGTACATATAAGTAAATATGGATCATCTCTCATATATTACACCTGATCATCATTTTAGCGAATATGCACTCCTCTCTCTCTCTCTCTCTCTCTCTCTCTCTCTCTCTCTCTCTCTGTGTGTGTATGTGTGTGTATGAGTGAAAGTCGGTAGGCTACTTCAGGATTGGGAAACATATTGAACAACAACAACAACAACAAAATCCAAACAAAACTGATTTTATGAGCTAATGATTTATGCCATGTGATAAGGACGCTGGCCGTTGATGCTTGCTTTGTTCCGTCCTACTCTCTTCCCTCACTCGGTGAGACAACAACACAAAAAAAAGCATAGCTCAGTATTTCCCATGATATGACGTTAACTAACTGCTTGATTGTTTTCACCGATCAACATGTGGAAAGTGGTGTCTGCAGAGCGGACAGATGATGTTTATGTATCTATGTATAGGTAAAAATCGTATCCTTCGTATTCCCTACTACAGTATTTTTCACCGATTAACTGTCACGGTCATCAGTGGCTGAGTGGTCTCTGGCCGTGAAGACAAACCTTTGGTCTCTTGATCTACATGTTCTGGGTTCAATCCCCGTCTGAGAGAACAATTTCAGGTGAGATTTTGTGTGTGTGTGCTCGGAATAGAGATTTTGCGCTTTTGGATAGGACTGTCCGAGTCCCGTGTGTGAACTCGAGCATGGAAACAAAATTTTGCTCGCGCGTTCAGTACTTTTCCATCCTTTTTTTTTTTAAAGGCTATTGTGCGTCGGTAGGATTGATCATTCACGCACGCGCGCGCGCGCGCGCGCACACACACACACACACACCACACACACACACACACACACCACTCACACAACAGAGAGAGAGAGAGAGACAGAGAGAGAGAGAGAGAACATACGTTTTAATGTTGAATTTCAACATCATCCCCGAAGACTGAATGCGGCTTCCTTGATACAAGGATTACAAGCAAACACATACGCAAAAATCTCACCCATGCTGAACCCGGGAGTTGTAACGGTGAAATAAAGACGAACACGTGTACCAATGTGTCAGAGTCACCGAAGCGTCACACTTACGACATGTCCACCAGGTCATTTCAACTGTGCCAGTTTTATACCATGGCCTGAGTCTCTGCCGGTCGTCTCCCTGGGCACTCTACGTCATCAGCCCATGGGCTTATTTTCTGTCTTCCTCCCAGTTTTCCTCCCTCAGCAGTTCCCTTGACAGTTGTTTTAGTAAGGCCATCGGATTTTGTTATGTGGCCATTCCTATGTAGTTTTCTCTTCCCAACCAGTGTCAGCTGATTTTCTTTCATGGTCGTGCGTGCTGTATGATGCTCTGGCGTACTTCTTCATTGGTGATATGATCAGCATGTTTGTTAGTACCTAACTGAGGTAAAAGCCTTGATTTCAAGGCTTTGATTCTTTCCAGATCCCCGGCGAGGTTCCATGACCCACACGCATAAAGGAAGATGGAAGGAACGAGTGCGTGCAGGAGCCTAAATTTTAGCTTCATGAAGATGTTAAGTGTCAGTACACACAGGGTTTAAGCTGGACATCGCTGTTTTGTTTGTTTGTTTGTTTGTTGTTTTTTGTGTTGTTTTCGAGAAGACCTCTGATTTGGCTCCGTCATTGTTGATGACAGATACTAGGTAAATGGACTGTTGACCAGTTCCCAGCTCACATCAGTAGTGATGGTGGTGTTGTGGCTGGCCATCAACTAGGTCTTCTCGGCGCTGAGTTCCGTGCCATATCTTGCTGATGTTTCATCCAGCCTTTGAACAACTAAGCCGACTTGATGTCCACCACCTCCAGGTCATGGATGTCGTATGCGGAACGAAGGTTCGTAAAGGCTCTTTCTCCAGTGCTGGCTGGACTGATGTGATTTTTTTTTCAGGAATATGTTGAAAAATGTGGGATACAAGAGGCAGCCCTGACAAACTCCAGCTGAAGTACGGACCACCTACCGCTTGCACCATGTGTAGTATATCACTGAGTGATTAAAATACAGATACATGTATTTGTTGTTTGACAGAGAGAGAGAGATAGAGAGAGAGAGAGTTTTCACCGTGGACTTTAATATTGCCTTCAGGATTCCACGTCTATATCACCCACAAATGAGCTATATCATTTACTGACAATGAAAATCGCGTGCATGACAATAAGCCTCAAAAGACAGCATTGCGTGCAGGACACTAATTAAAAGCCACACACAGGGACTGAATTCACACCAAGGGCTCTGGTTACGTACACCGGTTCAAACGGAAGGCATTCAATATGGCGGGCGTCACAGGAGTCGCAGCATGGCTGGTGTTTGGGGCGGTACTTTAGCTGATAACGCTACCTGTAAAATGTGTTTTCTTTCATTCTCATTACTTATGATCGCTATGGAAGGAGTTGAATTCTACTTGCAATAATACCCCGTGGACGTTTCGTGTTTCGCTGCAACGACAATGAACTGTCTTCGCTTTTTGTGCCCCCATATTTTCTTTCCTTTTTTTTTTCTCTCCTCTGCCTCTCCTCACGTCCGTACCCTCCCTCTCCTCCCCACCCCCACCCCCACCCCCTATCCCCTCCCTTCTGCAAAGCGCTGATTGCAATCATTCAGGCCTACTCAAATTTCTGTGAAGAGATCTGCACTGTCTTTGAGGCTGTGTTGTTTGTTTGAAATCGAAGTTGACATTATATAATAGCCCCAGTGTGGCTCCTCGCAGTCGGCCGGGCCACAAACAGCATGAACCTCAATCCGTTTTTGTTCTTTTTCTTTGTTTTTCTTTCTGTGTGTGTGTGTGTGTGTGTGTGTGTGTGTGTGTGTGTGTGTGTGGTTGCGTGCGCGCGCGCGCGCGCGCGCGTGTGTGTATGTATGCGTGTGTGTGTGTGTGTGTGTGTGTGTTTTATGTTGAGGTTGAGGATTTTGCCGTGTTATCAAACGCAGCAGGTAACCGTCGTTGTGTCGGCGTACCTACTCTTTGTTTCACCGCGTTTGGTCTGCCTCCTCTGTGGGACTTCACTGCGAGTATTTACACACAGACGCACAACCTGAGGAGCCTTATGTTATCAAACCAGCCGGTAAGTACCTCTAATCTAACCTTTTGGAATCGAAAAAATCATGTTGTTCGATGATTTACGACGTTAGTGGCATCATGAAAAGAAAACGTCACTTAAAAAAGAAATACCGTTGGGTTTTTTTCTAGCATAGACACACACTTCAATTTCTGAAAGAGTGTGTGTTGTGTGTGTGTGGTGTGTGTGTGTGTGTGTGTGTGTGTGTGTGTGTGTGGACGCGGGCGCGGGCGCGCGCGCGCGCGTGTGTGTGTGTGTGAGAAAGAGAGTCTGTCTGGTCTTTTTGTCTGTGTGCTTGCGTGCTGGCCTGCCTCAATGATTTCAATAGATTAGTAACCATGTTTAAACTATACGTTTATGATTTGGAAATAGTCACTCTGTGTGTGTGTGTGTGTGTGTGTGTGTGTCTGTCTGTCTGTCTGTCTGTATGTATGTCTGTCTGGTCTTTCTGTCTGTGTGCTTGCGTGCTGGCCTGCCTCAATGATTTCAATAGATTAGTAACCATGTTTAAACTCTACGTTTATGATTTGGAAATAGTCCCTGTTTGTGTGTGTGTGTGTGTGTGTCTGTCTGTCTGTCTGTATGTCTGTCTGCTTCATTGTCTGTTTCATTATTAGTATGTCTGTGTGCGTGCGCGTGTGGGTGGGTGGGTGGGTGAGTGCGTGCGTGCGTGCGGGGACATGTTTTTTTTCCCTATGTGGTGACGAGTTTGGACAAGGTCGGACGGGGTGAATATTAATGAAATAAAAAAAAAGCAAGCTGTCTTGTGTAGCGGGTTATTGCGTTTGCTTCTATGTATTCATATGTCCACCGGATAGCTGGAAAACGACTGGGCTTATCTTGGTCCAAAGGCATAGAGTAGTTGAGAGCACAAGTGTCTACAACGGATCATGAGATCTGTAGATAAAAGAAATTTAACAAATTTCAAAAGAACGAATCGTTCGCAAACGAGCCAGAACCATATACTTTTCGTGACGTACTTTTCATTTGTACAGGAGATTAGTTGATGCCTACGGGTACTTTGTCGCTTAATCAGAAATTGGCTCTGTATCATGATAAGATTAATAAAGAATACGATAATGATGATGAAGATGATAAAAAACAACGTTAACAATAATAATGATAATAATAATGATAACGACATTTGTGATAGCTATGATGATAATTCTAGTAATGATAATGTTAATTGTGGTCACAACAATCATGATAACAGTCATGATGATCACAAGAAGAACAAGTAAAAACAGAAGCTGACGACACCCCCTCCCCCCAACCCCCACCCCCGCCACCTTTCCCCACCCCCCGACAAAAAAAACAACAACTAAGGTCTGTTATCAGGTCATACTTCCAGCAATAGTGGTCATCGGGGTCTGAAGAATTCACCTGTCTCTTACCTGCACTACCTGATCATCAACGCTGCTTATCACCTGTCCATAGTTCACGTCAGAATGGACTCGCCTGTCTATAGATCGAATGTTTGGGGAGGCATTGGGAGGGTTGAGGGAGGGGAAACATCACAGACCGGTCTATCAACAGGTTCTTTGAATATACTGCCCGCTCGCCTTCCACCCATCACCACCCCACCCCACCTAACCTCCTCGCCACCCTCCCCACCCCGCCCCTGCTTTGCGCCCTCTGTTACTCATGGATCTAACGGGAACAGGCGGTTTGTCGATTCAGACACCGACACCCAACACAGCGCCGAGCGCGCATTCAATGCAAACCGATCTGGAATCGACGACAACAAATACCCCGCAGAGAGACGAAAGGTGTGTGTGTGTGTGGGGGGGGGGGGGGGGGGGGGGGGGGGGGGGAGGGGGGGGGCGGGGTACGAGGTAGATAGGGGAGGGGTATTTTTCGCCTGTGAGCGTTGGCTCATTAGATCAGATTCACAGAGCTGTGGGGAAGTCAGCTTGTCCGAGCGTATGGCGACTGGCACGGTAAGCGTGTGTGTGTGTGTCTGTGTGTGTGTGGTGTGGTGGTGTGTGTCTGTGTCTGTGTCTGTGTGTGTGGTCCCGTGTGCAATTTCAAAGTTGTTTTCTTTGGTGATTTTTTCTGTTAACCCGGTTTGCATAGGTTAGTTTCTGAGTTTAATATTCACGAGGATTTTCGTTTGGTTTAGTTCCAGTAATTCATTACATATCGCTGTCCGTTTTGGCACTTCAGTGATTTTTTTAATGTCTGCAGGGTTCATTTTCGTGTTACGCTTTCATTTCTGTGACAGGATACACCGTACACTCTCTCTCTCCTCTCTCTCTCTCTCTCTCTCTCTCTCTCTCTCTCTCTCTCTCTCTCTCTCTCTCTCTCGTCTTTAGGTGAGCGCGTATTTTCAACTTTTTTACAACCTCCAGCTTTTAGTGACAACCTTGAGCTTTCGTTTGGTCCAAACCTTCAATTTTCCCCCACAGCAGAAATACCCCTACGCCTCTGATTGTTCCATACATATCCAGTCCGGAGTCATTCCTTTGCAGGTCAAACACTAACTGCCCACAGGAAGCGTTTAATGATTGTTCGTCTGCAGACTGCCCGCAAGAAGAGACTCTGCCCAGCCTCTGAGTGGCTCCAGCGGCGTTCAATGGTCTAGAGATGCTGTCCTGTGTGATTATCAGTGAGGATGTGGACAGAGGTATGGTGCTAGTGTAGGACTGGGACGAATAGACGGGTCTATACTTTTCTTTTCATAACAGTCCCAAAAGAGACAGACACTCGTATGATTGGCCGGAAAATTTGAGCGGCACTTTTTTTTTTTCAGACGTGTCAGTTAATTAACGGACGAACCCATAGCCCACACAACATTCCATGAGGAAAAACGTCTTTTAACGATAGCCCAGGGGTGAAAGTTAACTGATACTGGGTGGAAGGTGGAGATAACCCGGTGATGCTAAGCATGACATCACATTGTCTATCTCTCGTCATAAATGACGTCACTGTAGCACCAACTGTTGGACCCCACCCGTGTTAGAAGGGAGGGACTTGCTGTGCCCAGCTATAATGTCACTGTCCGTTAAAATATTTAGGTGTACTGGGTTTTTGTCCTGTGACAAGACCAGTATACTTTGATAGTTCAAAGGTGCTCTAGACAATGTTTAGGACAACTGTTTGACTAGAATTACTTTTATCATTGTACGTGCGTGCGCGTACTCGCGCATCTGTGTGTGTGTGTGTGTGTGTGTGTGTGTGTGTGTGTGTGTGTGTGTGTGTGTACGCTATTGAAGAATGATCAATTTAGAAAATGTAGACGATGGACGCTCATCCTCACCCGTTCCCTTTTATCAAATAAACAAATTGAAAAACAAGACTGCGAAGGAACTCGGAAGTTGTAAATACACCCCTTCCCACTTCCTTCGACTCAACAAAACAAAAATCCCTCAATCTTGGTCCTTCTGTTTGCGTTGATAGAAACCAGATCACAATGACGGGGAATTACGTCATTCACTTTGCCCACGTACACTAAGAGACCATCCCATGACATCACAAATGACGTCAGTCACTCTACTCTGTGTCTTAGGACCCAGGCCGTAAACAATCCCACGAGCGGCGCGAACAGTCCCGGAAGTGTAGCACTGGCGACAAAGTGAAGGTCAATGTGTTCGTGACGGTGACGGGAGAGAAGGTGGTGGAGGAGGAGGAGGAGGGGAGGAGAAGCAGCGTGACCAGGGGTCTGGCACCGTCAGCCATGAAGACGATCCGAAGGATTTTCCCAGAAGACTTGGACCTTTTCGGTAAGTCTGCTTCAACCAGTACCCGCCATGCGTGTTTCTTTTCTTTTTTCTTTTGTTTTTTTGTTTTTGTTTTTGCTTTCTTTCCTTTTCCCACGCTCCTCCCCTCCCCCCTTCCTCCCCTTTCCCTCTCACCCGTCCTCCTCAGTTCCACTTCAGAAACAGACTGGGCGAAATTCACATTTCTCCCTGCATAGCAGGTGTACGTAATATTTACATACACACGAACGTGAACAAGAAACGCGCGCACGTAGACACGCACACACGCACGTATACACACACACACTTTCTCTCTCTCTCTCTCTCTCTCTCTCTCTCTCTCTCTCTCTCTCTCTCTCTCTTTCACAAACACACACTCGCGCGCGCGCGCCACACATACACATGCACATAGGCACGCATAAACACGCGCGTGCACACACACACACACACACACACACACACACACACACACACACACACAAACGCGCGCGTGCGCACATTCGAAAAGGACACACGCATCCATACACACTCATACACTCACCGACATACAGTGCACACGAACATACACGTAGGACCGTTACATACATGCACGAATACATTCACAGACAGAAACAGACAAGCAGGTGCTCTACAAGCATTCACAGACCGCGGATTACATTCGAGAAGAGTTGGCCTTACCACCTGTCAACACGGTCAAGCAAGATGATTTTTTTTTTTTTTTTTTTTTTTTTTGGTGCAATATCAGCCCTTCATGCTGGGCCTCGCACTATAGGCAATCGATTAAACCCTCAGCCGTTCAACGTCTGTCACGCTCGTCCACCTTGCTGAAAACTCCGGTAGACAGGGAGGGGGTTAGGGGGTGGGACGGGGCATGGGTGGAGGGTGTTGCGGTACAAAATGTCACCCCAGTAGACATTATCAGCCGGTGACATCCTGTGCCGACGTAGCGGTGCAAAATGTCACCCTGACAAAGAGGTACAGAATGCCACCATGGTGTGGAATTGTAGGCGGTATAGCTTGCCACTGTAGTAGAGACTGACACCGCGATGCTAAATGTCACCCTGATACAGAATGTCATCCTAATTTAGAAAGTCACCCCAGTACAGAATGTCACCCTAATACAGAATGTCACCGCAGTACAGAATATCACCCTATTACAGAAAGTTTCCCCAGTACATAATGTTACCCTAATACAGAAGGCCACCCAGTACAGAATGTCACCGCAGTACAGAATGTCACCCTAATACAGAATGTCAACCCAGTACAGAATGTCACCCTATTACAGAAAGTTTCCCCAGTACAGAATGTCACCCTAATACAGAAGGTCACCCCAGTACAGAGTGTCATCCTAATACAGAAGGTCACCCCAGTACAGAATGTTACCCTAGTACAGAAGGTCACCCCAGTACAGAATGTCATCCTAATACAGAAGGTCACCCCAGTACAGAATGTCACCCTAATACAGAAGGTCACCCCAGTACAGAATGTCACCCCAGTACAGAATGTCACCCTAATACAGAATGTCAATCTAATACAGAAGGTCACCCCCAGTACAGAATGTCACCCTAATACAGGTCACCTCAGTACAGAATGTTACCCTAATACAGAAGGTCACCCCAGTACAGAATGTCACCCTATTACAGAAGGTCACCCCAGTACAGAATGTCACCCTAATACAGAAAGTTTCCCCAGTACAGAATGTCACCCTAATACAGAATGCCACCCCAGTACATAATGTCATCCTAATACAGAAGGTCACCCCCGAACAGAATGTCACCCTCATACAGAATGTCACCCCAGTACAGAATGTTACCCTAATACAGAAAGTCACGCCAGTACAGAATGTCACCCTAAAACAGGTCACCCCAGTACATAATGTCACCCTAATACAGAAGGTCACCCCAGTACATAATATCACCCTAATACAGAATGTCACCCCAGTACAGAATGTCACCCTAATACAGAAGGTCATCCCAGTACAGAATGTCACCCTAATACAGAATGTCACCCCAGTACAGAATGTCACCCTAATACAGAATGTCACCCCAGTACAGAATGTCACCCTAATACAGAAGGTCGCCCCAGTACAGAATGTCATCCTAATACAGAATGTCACCCCAGTACAGAATGTCACCCTAATACAGAAGGTCACCCCAGTACAGAATGTCACCCAAATACAGAAGGTCACCCCAGTACAGAATGTCACCCTAATACAGAAGGTCACCCCAGTACAGAAAGTCACCCTAATACAGAATGCCACCCTAATACAGAATGTCACCCCACTACAGAATGTCACAACAGTACAGAATGTTACCGTAATACAGAAGGTCACCCCAGTACAGAATGTCACCCTAGTACAGAAGGTCACCCCAGTACAGAATGTCACCCTGATACAGAAGGTCACCCCAGTACAGAATGTCACCCTAATACAGAAGGTCACCTCAGTACAGAATGTCACCCTAATACAGGTCACCCCAGTGCAGAATGTCACCCTAGTACAGAATGTCACCCCAGTACAGAATGTCACCCTAATACAGAAGGTCACCCCAGTACAGAATGTCATCCTAGTACAGAAGGTCACCCCAGTACAGAATGTCATCCTAATACAGAATGTCACCCCAGTACAGAATGTCACCCTAATACAGAAAGTTTCCCCAGTACAGAATGTTACCGTAATACAAAATGTCACCCCAGTAGAGAATGTTACCCTAATACAGAAGGTCACCCCAGTACATAACGTCACCCTAATACAGAAAGTTTCCCCAGTACAGAATGTTACCGTAATACAGCATGTCACCCCAGTACAGAATGTTACCCTAATACAAACTGTCAACCCCAGTACAGAATGTTACCCTAATACAGAATGTCACCCCAGTACAGAATGTTACCCTAATACAGAATGTCACCCCAGTACAGAATGTCACCCAATACATAATGTCACCTCAGTACAGAATGTCACCCTAATACGAATGTCACCCTTGTACAGAATGTCATCCTAGTACAGAAGGTCACCCCAGTACAGAATGTCATCCTAATACAGAATGTCACCCCAGTACAGAATGTCACGGCAGTACAGTATATCACCCTAATACAGAAAGTTTCCCCAGTATAGAATGTTACCGTAATACAGAATGTCACCCCAGTACAGTATGTTACCCTAATACAGAAGGTCACCCCAGTACAGAATGACACCCTAATACAGAAAGTTTCCCCAGTACAGAATGTTACCGTAATACAGAATGTCACCCCAGTACAGAATGTTACCCTAATACAGAATGTCACCCCAGTACAGAATGTCACCCCAGTACAGAATGTCACCCTAATACAGAAGGTCACCCCAGTACAGAATGTCAATCTAAAACAGAAGGTCACCCCAGTACAGAATATCACCCTAATACAGAAGGTCACCCCAGTACAGAATGTCACCCTAATACAGAGTGTCACCCCAGTACAGAATGTCACACCCAGTACAGAATGTCACCCTAATACAGAAGGTCACCCCAGTACAGAATGTCACCCTAATACAGAATGTCACCCCAGTACAGAATGTTACCCTAATACAGAATGTCACCCCAGTACAGAATGTTACCCTAATAGAGAAGGTCACCGCAGTACAGAATGTCACCCCAGTACAGAATGTCACCCTAATGCAGAAGATCACCCCAGTACTGAAGGTCACCCCAGTATAGAATGTCATCCTAGTACAGAATGTCATCCTAGTACAGAATGTCACCCTGACACAGAATGTCACTATTGTACAAAATGTCACCTTGGTAGAGAATATCATCCCAGTATAGGATGTAACCCTGATAGAAATATTAACCCTAGCACAGACAAGTCACTCTGATGCATAATTTCACTCTGGTACAGAATTTCACCCCAGTACAGAGAGTCACTCTGATGCATAATTTCACTCTTGGTACAGAATTTCACCCCAGTACAGACAGTCACTCTGATGCATAATTTCACTCTGGTACAGAATTTCACCCCAGTACAGACAGTCACTCTGATACATAATTTCACTCTGGTACAAATTTCACCCCAGTACAGACAGTCACTCTTATACAGAATGTCACTCTGGTACAGAATCTCACCCCAGTACAGACAGTCACTCCTATACAGAATGTCACTGTGGTACAGAATTTCACCCCATACAGTACACTCACTCTTATACAGAATGTCACTCTGGTACAGAATTTCACCCCAGTACAGACAGTCACTCCTATACAGAATGTCACTCTGGTACAGAATTTCACCCCAGTACAGACAGTAGCCTGGTACAGAATGTCACACCGGTGCAGAAGTTGGGAGGTAATGGTAATCACCAATCCATGTGTCTTTTTACCAATGAAGGTGCTGGTTTTGACAGTTGTATCTTAGTGCCAATGAGGGTGCTGGTTTTGACAGTGGTATCTTAGTGCCAATGAGGGTGCTGGTTTTGACAGTGGTATCTTAGTGCCAATGAGGGTGCTGGTTTTGACAGGGGTACCTTAGTGCCAATGAGGGTGCTGGTTTTGACAGGGGTACCTTATTGCCAATGAGGGTGCTGGTTTTGACAGTGGTATCTTAGTGCCAATGAGGGTGCTTGTTTTGACAGTGGTATCATAGTGCCAATGAGGGTGCTGGTTTTGACAGTGGTATCTTAGTGCCAATGAGGGTGCTTGTTTTGACAATGGTATCATAGTGCCAATGAGGGTGCTGGTTTTGACAGGGGTATCTTAGTGCCAATGAGGGTGCTGGTTTTGACAGGGGTATCTTAGTGCCAATGAGGGCGCTGGTTTTGACAGTGGTATCTCAGTGCCAATGAGGGTGCTGGTTTTGACAGGGGTACCTTAGTGCCAATGAGGGTGTTGGTTTTGACAGTGGTATCTTAGTGCCGATGAGGGTGCTGGTTTTGACAGTGGTATCTTAGTGCCGATGAGGGTGCTGGTTTTGACAGTGGTATCTTAGTGCCAATGAGGGTGTTGGTTTTGACAGTGGTATCTTAGTGCCGATGAGGGTGCTGGTTTTGACAGTGGTATCTTAGTGCCAATGAGGGTGCTGGTTTTGACAGTGGTATCTTAGTGCCAATGAGGGTGCTGGTTTTGACAGGGGAGTGATGCGTCCTGAAGATGGTCGTGATGGTGGTACTGATAATGACAGAAAGTAAATCCAGCCTTTGACAGGCCTGGCAGTGCTTGTATTCTAACGTTGAAAGGATGACGACCCCCGTAGCTGGTGACGGCGACGACCACGATAACGATGATGATAGTGATGTTGTGTTTCTACATGACATCGCAGCAAGCCTGTTTTATGTGGGCCTGTTGCCATTTCCAGGACGAGTGGTGTGAGAAACACGCCGCAGCCAACATGAGCCTGTGCTAATCTCGGAAATCTTTTTCAGTTGCTTTCAGCATTCTTTTACTGACTGGAAATCCCACAGTGTCCCTCATTTAGATTTACACATCTTCTCTCCGCCATCTTGCACACACAGAACACCAGAAACTGTAGATTCACAAAGGGCGACAATTTTTCCGAAGTAGGCATGAAGATCTGACCTGCTGTACAAAACGTCACCCAGGGAAACATTCTGTTCCGGAGAGACATTTTGTACAGCACCGTCGGTGCAAAATGTCACTCGTGGTGACATACAGTAATGAGGTGACATTTGTTTATCGCAACGTCGACACAAAATGTCACGGGGTAACCTTTTGTACCGAGTCCACATTCTGTACCCCAAAAGCGTGACAGATCCCGCTCATATCGGGGACCGTTCCAAAGCTAGCGGGTGCCCAACTGTGAAGGGCTGGCACGGGATGGACGGACTCGCGGGGAGAAAGAAAGCACAGTTACTCAGCTTGCTGATACGCACGGCTGGGAACTGTTTGCCCAGTGTCACCTGTGTGAACTGACCCACGGCAGATACTACGGTACCTCACGCACATCTGCGTACTTGCAAGGGAGCCCGTACGCGCGCGTGTGTGCGCGGCGCGCGCGCGCACACACACACACACACCACACACACACACAACGCGCGCACACACACACACACACACACTAACACACACGCGCGCGCGCGCGCACGCACACAACACACACACACACACACACACACACACACCACAACACACACACACACACACACACACACACACACACCACACACACACACACTAACACTAACACCAACACACACACATACACACACACACATATGTAAACATGCGCGCTTATGAGCCCACGCGCATCATACTCGCGAGCGCACTCGGACACAGGCGCAGACGTTCTCTCGCACACAAATACTCACGCACTCACACACATACAGAAAGAAAGAGAGAGAGAGGAGAGGGGGGGGGGGGGAAGAAAGAAAATGGCGCAGACGCACATACCCACACGCAAATACACATTTAAACACGCGCCGCGCCACCACACACACACATACACACACGCACAACACAAACACCACACACACAACACACACACACACATACACACGCACACACACACACGCTCTCATGCACGCGCGCCCGCACGTACACGCGCGCGCGCACACACACACCACACACACACACACACACACACACACACACACACACACACACACTCGCAAACAAATACACACAGAGACATGGAAGCATGCCACACACACCACACACACACACACACACGCGCGCGCGCGCGCGCGCACGTGCACACATATACTCCCACACGCATACTCACTAACACACACATGCACACACTGAGTAACACACACACACACACACACACACACACACACACACACACACACACACACACACACCACACACACACACACTTATACACACTCACACACACTTATACGCACTCACACACACTTATACACACTCACACACACACACACACACACACACACACACACACACACACACAACACACACACACACACACACACACACACACACACACACACACACACACACACACACGTTTTGTGTAGTCTCACGTCAGTTGCATTGTGAAGGTTTTGATTCTAATGTTTGACGCCACAGAAAGGGGCTATGTTGCTAGATCACCACACATAGAGCCATGCCTCGCAGCATGCGTGTCGTATGTTCACAAAGCACACACCAATAACGTTCTCCGCCGTAATGCGCTTCAGATAGAAACCTGTATTGTGCTGTACATATACCATTAATGTGCTCCACCTTACATTTATATATATTGTGCTTCGTCATGCATATACCTTAGCAATGGTGTATCCCACCTTACCTACATCAATAGTGACTTCTACCATACAGCAACCGTGATGGGCTCACCTTTAAGTTCGACAGACGGGTGGGCAGGCATCGTATCGTATTATTTTCCGGAATGGGTCTTGATATGGGAATGTAGTTCAATTCATATTGTTTATTGCCCAGCCGACCGCAAAGAGCCATAGTAGGGCCATCACCTTGTCACAGTCACTCTATATATAGATGTACACAACAGATTATTAGAAACGACGGTAAACTTGCTCTACAATTTTTCTCCCACAAAATCTTAGGTGAAAAAGGTTGCTTTCAGCACCTCAAATATCACATCAAATCAGGTGGGGCATCTCTGAAACTTTATCGTGGAATCTGCTGTTGGCTGTTTGTCTGACAACATGTGAAGTCTCGACCCTCCGTACACCACGGAGCTTCTACCCCTTTTAAGGGACACGAGTTGATCTAAAAGGAGTGGCATATGTGCAGTTTTTTTTCATTTTTCAGCTACTAATGGCTCTTGGTAAAATATCTTCGACGTTTGGACGGATTTGAAAGAGTTTGTTGCCCGTCTGCGTGTTCCAGTTTTCTTGCCTGTGGTCTTTGACTTACGGCTGAGCCTTAGGTTTCAGATCGGTGTAAGGGACAGCACTCACTCGGCCACAGATGTTGGGGAGGGAGAGTTCTGCAAGATGGCGTTCTGTTTCCTTCTGTTTCTCTTTGCCTGAATGGATGGCAGTCGCCATGTTCATCTTCAAATTCTTTACGCCACAGAATGTCCCAGCAGACTACATACAGCCATGGTGTACTTCACCACACAAACGCCACAAGTGTGTCCCTTCATACGTGCTGCGAAAGTCTGTTCATGATACAAACATCTGTACAGGTAGTTGACTTCACCATACATAATCATGTATGCATCAGTAGTCTGCTTTACTTGTGGACACACCAATAGTGTGTTTCATCAAACATACATGGGTAGTGTGTTTTCGCATATGTGCAGCGATAGTGTGTCCCAGCTTACATTCACAGATAGTTTATTCCACGATGCGTACGTGTGGTATATTCCTAAGTACACACTTACAAAAAAAAATAAGCCATGCAATCGGGTGGTATATTCCTAAGTACACACTTACAAAAAAAAATAAGCCATGCAATCGGTTTGTTAGGACACAGCCAACATCACAATTAATTTAAAATACAAGATCTAAGTGAGCGTATTACAACAGTCCGCATTAATTTCGGATTACAAAATAACAGTCTATGTGGTGAACATATTACATCTGTCCATGCAGTATAAAACACACACACACACACACACACACACACACACACACACACACACACACATGCACGCGCACACACACACAGACATACACTACACACATACACACACACATACACACACACTCACATCACACACACACACACACCACACCACACACACACACACACACACGCCACAGCACCACAACACAACACACGCTCCACACTACACCACGCCAGAGAAAGAGAGAGAGAGAGAGAGAGAGAGAGAGCACTTTCACATCTGACCAGTAATAAGTAATTCGAGCATCAGAGCAAGTAGGGAAAGACAGGTGCTAGTTGAAACAGTTGTGGAACAGGTGAAGTTGGTACTGTTTTAAAAGGCAAAAGTATTCTGAATAGGTCGCAAAAAGGTGAATCCAACAGCGTTAAGATACATCATGAACCGCATAACTTCTGTGTTGAGGTGATCGTGGTAAAATTATGAATAGCATAACATTTTCAGACAAACATCTGTCTTCATGAAAGGATTTCATACTTCCCATCCTTACTCCCACCCCCTATCCACCTTCCTTCCTCTTCACCTGTATATCAATAGAATAGTGTAATGACGGTTGATGACCCCATTTTGAAGTGTGATTTGTAAATTCGCCACACAGTCGGTGAAGACCGAAAACAAGAAGACTAGCTCTGCCTACATGTTGAAATGCAGATTCCGACGGCTTCGTCTACCAATCAGATTTTACTTCATTTTGTGCGGGGTTGGGGTGGAGGAATATTGGTGAAATATATTTAGAACGACCTCCAGCCTTCACAGGCAACATGTCATTTTGCATCGAAAACGAAGTCAATATTCAGCAAAAAGAAGCAGAAACTGAATTGTTTAAACTTCGTCCGTTGTTTTTGGTTTTTCTTTTATATACCCCTCAAAATTCGCTAAATACATTACCTGCAGCCTCATGAAAAGAACTGTAAATTACACTCGGATCATGTTCATGTGAATGTGTTGAATATAGACAGAAGGGTCAACATGCACATTGCTGTCGCAGCAGGTCACAGAACTGAAGCACGTGGTGCAACATGTACATGTCTGTTAGCACACACATATGTGAGAGTTTCAGAGTTCACCGGGTGTCTTGTATTCATAGCGAACTTTGAGGGTTGTATTTGTAAACTTTGGTATTGTTGTCTGGCTACGTCATTCGCCAAACTGTGTAAGCTTCTTGGCGATTGGTAGAAAAAGCCGACAGAATTCCCCTGTCGTCTGTCCAGATGAGCCCCGGCGGAAGCTGGACATGACAGACATCCAGGTGGAGCTGTACCGGCGGCAGTGTCGTGAGATGCACGTGACACCCGTGGGCACCTTCCTCCGGTCCCCCGGCTCCGCCCACCTCATCATCTCGCACTACTCCCTGGGGCCCCGAGATGCCTTGGCCTTGTCCGTGCCGTTGACTGTGAGGACAGCCTCCTTGACCTGTCTTTCACCTGTCTTCCACACCTGCTGGTTTCGCCCTGACTGTCTTCAATATTCCCAGCCGTGATTCTAGATTGCCAGTTTACACTTATGTCCTCTCTCTCTCTCTCTCTCTCTCTCTCTCTCTCTCTCTCTCTCTCTCTCTCTCTCTCTCTCTGCGTCACACACACACACACACACACACACACACACACACACACACACACACACACACGCACACACACACACACACACACACACACACACACACACAACTCTTACGCACACACACGCGCGCGCACACACACACACACACACACACACACACACACACACACACACACACACACGCACACACACACACACACACACACACACACACACACACGCTGAGTCAACTTCCGTCTGACTCTGCCTGCCCATGTGAATGTCTGGCTTCTTGCATGCTTCACGTACGTTATTTTTCTATTGTGAACCCCAAATTGGGACAAGGGGTGGGTGTCAAAAACGCATATTAGTGGGTATCCATTATCCTCGTAAATAATTTGTCCTATCTGATCTTATCTCTCTGCCTCTGTCTCTGTCTGTCCGTCTATCTGTCTGTCTCTGTCTCTGTCTGTCTGTCTGTCTTCTCTCTCTCTCTCTCTCTCTCTCTCTCTCTCTCTCTCTCTCTCTCTCTTATCGCTTCCTCTGTGTATGTGTGTGTGTTTAGTGTGTATGTCTGTGTCAATGTGTGTCTGTGTTTTGTTCATATGCGTGCGTGCCTCTGTGTGTGTGTGTGTGTGTGTGTGTTGTGTGTGTGTGTGTGTGGTGTGTGCTGCAGATCGCCTCGCACATTACGCACCTGAACCTGGAGGGGAACGGCATCGGAGGAGAAGGTGTGAGACATCTAGAGTTGTGCCTACAGGAGAGCTGCTGCATCACCCACCTGGTCAGTGCCTCACTTTCTACCTCGCCTCAATACTCACTGCTGCCGTTACATACACGCCTGCACAGCTGTGTTTACCTGGGTTATTACCAACACGTAGGGACTACTTTCTCTGCATCGCAAAAAAAATCAGTGATTGTTTTCTCCATTATGAACTGTAACGATCCTCTCACCATTGAAAACACAGACTATTTCTCTGCACTTTGTTCATGTAATATGTTCTTTCATTTGTGAAAACTCACTGTTTCTCCCTTCATCATCAACAATTACCATTTGTCATCGTCTTGAGGACTAGTTCTCTCAATTTTAAACACCTACCACTTCTCTCTACCATGAATACTCACCTATTTCTCCCAACTTTCTACACATACTATGTTCTTTTAGTTATGAACAGTTGCAATTTTTCTCCGTCATGAACGCTTCCTATTTCTCCGTTTCCAGTGCAATTTTTCTCCGTCATGAACGCTTCCTATTTCTCCGTTTCCAGTATGAACACTGACATTTCTCTCTGTTATGAATACTTACTGTTTTGTCTCATTTATGAACACTGATCAGTTCTCTATTATGAGCACATACTGTTTTTTCTCCATGTAGTGAGCGCTTACTATGTTTCTAGATTATAAACCTTTGATATTTAAAACAGATATTTGACCGCAGATATATCCGTTGTACACACTTGCCTTTTTTCTCAATTAAGTGCTTATAGTGACGAGAAATAGAAAGAGTCATCATTTCTCTCGGCTACATCCCCGTGGGAATGTCCGAGAACTCTCAGCACCAGTAACGTCCCCGCTTTCCGGAAGTTCTGTGCGAGTAACTTTCTCTTTTTCCGTCACTCACTTTGACCTTGCTGTTGTCCTAGTCTGTCTTTAATGTCGACCAGGTTTTGCTGTTGTTATTGTTACTGGTGTTCTTGGTGTTGTTTTTCTTGTGGTTCTGCTCCTTGGTGGCCCATTTTCCTGTCTTTGCTGGAAATTCTTTTGCCCTTTTTTATTGCAATTTATGACATGCCAGTTTACCCCTCTTTTTTTTTTAGTCTGGCGAGCAGGTACTGACAAATTTTCTCACTGTCCTAGGTGGATACAAGCTGCCCATTCTGCAGTATCTATTTGCCTATATGCATTTTATTGTGTCATTTTGTGGTATTTTGATATTTCATTTTCATTTTTTACATTTCTTTTGTAATCTGATAGAAATCATCGGAATCCCTGGTGCTGTACGCACACCCAATTATGTATGCCATAAGATGTCAACAGTTTAATGCCGTGTCATCACCTGCTTTCGCTGTTTCTTCGTGTTTCGGGACATCATCTCTTTTTGATGACCTAACCTGTTCACGATGTGACGTATTTTGCTGTATGAGTTGACAGCCCTGAAAAGGGCCTGTGTGGTCGGCTACGCGATAATGATGAAAACATTGGGAAAAAAAGTCTCTCAGTTAAGAACGCATTTTATTTTTCTCCACTATGAAAACATAAAATCGTTTTCTGTTTTATGTAGATTTGATATACAGTTTATATCCATTACAATCATTTCATTACCAACAGTTAATATCTGTCTACTCTCCATTTAAAACAAATTATTTTCTCTTAATTATCTGTTATCCGTTAGTGCCAGTTACTGACCGTCTTGCTTTCACGAAGACGGTGATAATGTTACAAAGCCACAGTCACAACAGTGTGTGTAATTAGGATACTACAGTCATTGTCCAAGAGATGACAACGATGATATGATGCTACAGAATCCCAGTCAAAAAAATACAGTCAGGTTACTCATGATGATTAATTGACGACGACGACGACGATGATGATCATGTTACAGAACTTCAGTCACAACAATCTGGGCGATCATTATCATGGTCATGATGTTTAAAAGAAACCCTAAATAACGCAATTTTCGGCAGTTATGATTATGATGACGACTGCGACGACGATGACGACGACGATGATGATGTTACAGAACCTCAGTCACAACAATCTGGGCAGTCAGGGGGCAGCAGTCATGGGCCGAGTGCTGATGGAAAACAGAGTGCTGCAGTCTGTCTCTCTGGCTGGTCAGTCTCTCCCTCTCCATCCCTCCCTCCCTCCCTCTTACTTTGTTTTGTTTACACTCGTACTCCTGATTAGAAATGGATTATGCAAGGTGCTTTCATATGTATCCCCCTTTTAAGGGCTAAGGCCTTTTTAAATAAACATCTTCATCATCATCATCATCATCATCATCATCATCATTATCATCTCTCTCTCTCTCTCTCTCTCTCTCTCTCTCTCTCTCTCTCTCTCTCTCCTCTCTCTGTATATATCTATCAACTCTCTATCTGTCTATCGATCTTTCTATCCATCTCCCTGTCTGTCGTATCTATCTATCTGTCTATTATCTACTATCTATCTATCTATCTATCTATCTATTCCCCCTGTCTCCAAGTTAACTATGTTAAACGACATCACTTTCATGCCCTCACGTTCCATATATAGCTATGCAACGTGTGTTCGTATATGCACTTCTATCTCTCCGTCCTTGCATGTGCAGGTGGTGTGTGTGTGAGACGGTATACAGGATTGGTTTATTGGCAAGATTGTGGCTTGAGTAACCTTAAGTGCTAGAAAATGATTATGGTGATAATGATAATGGTTGTTTTGTTGCTGTTGTTATATTCTTAGTAGTAGTAGTAGTAGTAGTAGTAGTATCATTATTATTATCATCATCATTATCATTTTGTTATTATTAACATCACTATTATTATCTTTTCTTTTTTGATTATTTCTAACAGGTTAACATTTTGTTTATCATGAAAGAGTCACACTTCTTCAGTGAATCTGTTGCCACTAGAAACATATTTCCAGTGAAGTTAAGTGAAGTGAAGTTAAATGAAGCATAATTAAGGCGGTTATTACCTTCCGGCGATTACTGCAGGATTTTTCCTCTCAACCTCATGCGCATGCGCATGTTTCACGTACTTGTTTGGTATCCGGCTACCTTTACGGCGTGGTATAAGAGGAAGATTACCGCTGATATCACATAAATATGATATTCGTGGTGTATAATTAGTAACTCTTTCCGTGATAAGATTTTTTTTGAGATAACAATTTCATTGTCGAGTTGTTTGAACAATTTCACATATGTATTGTACAGATGGATACGAACAGGCAATGTAAGCATGTAATGAAGATTTCATTCCATGCCATATCAATATCTCTGTTGGGCTGGGGGGGGGGGGGGGGTCCATATTGCCAGCTACATGGATTGCCGGTGTTGCTGCTCAGTTTATTCTCTACGACAGTGATCATCTACACAATCTTCCAGTCATAGGCTGACTGATTTGTGTTTCCAGGCAATCTTCCATTCATGTGACTGATGTGTTACATGCAATCGTTTGCCAGTCATGTTATTGGTGTGTTACCGCTAAGTATGTGCCAGTCATGTGACTGATGTGTTATTGCCAGTCATGTGACTGATGTGTTACTGTCATGTGACTAGTGTGTTATCGCCTGTCATGTGCCAGTCTTGTGACTGATGTGTTATTGCCAGTCATGTGACTGATGTGCCACAGACAGTCACGTGCCAGTCACGTGATAGATGTGTCACAGGCAGTCATGTGCCAATCAGGTGATTGATCTGTTACATAAGATAATTTCCTGATTGTATTATTGAGATGTTATCGGCTCCCACGTGCCGGTCTTATAATTGAAGTGTTACATGCAAGCGTTTGTTGGTCACTTTATTGATGTGTTACGGCCAACTATGTGCCAGTCATGTGATTGATGTGTAACACGCAGTCAAGAACCAGCCATGTTACTGATATGCTAAATAAAAACATCTGCTAATTATGCGATTTAGGTGTTGGCGGCCTTGATGTGCCAGTCTTATAACTGATGTGCCACATGCAATCGTGTGCCAGTAATGTAATCAATGTATTTATTACAAGCAACCTTTTGCCTGTCATGTGATTGATGTTTTATTCGCAGTCGTGTACCAATCATGGATCCGGATTGATGTGACACTGACAGTCACTTGTTAATCATTTGAATTGTTTATTTCAGGCAATGTTTTTGCCATTCATATGATTAAAGTAATGCATTCAATCATTTACCAGTAATGTGATTGGCGTGTTACAAGTAATCGTTTGGCTGTCGTGTAATTGACATGTTACAGGCTATCGTTTCTCAGTCAAGTAATCAGGGTGTTACACGCAATCGTTTGCTTGTGACTGATCTGTGACCAATGTGTTGTAGACTTCATTTACTAATCACAAACGGACTGGTCTGTGTGCACACACAAACACCTCTCTCTCTCTCTCTCTCTCTCTCTCTCTCTCTCTCTCTCTCTCTCTCTCTCTCTGTTTAATGTTGTATTGCTCATTGCAAATCAAAATGAAATATTATTGAAGAATGTTTGCATACATTTGTATAAAGCATTTACAAGACGCACTGCATTATTCGGTTAAAGAGGTGTTGGATTACGTAATTAGGATGGATTAATGCTCAGCTGTCATGTTATGTTATATAATTGTCTAATTATTCATTGTTTAGTCAATAGTGTATTGCCAAGGTATTTAACACACTTCAGAAGGGGCCATGGCCTATTCTGAGTGTGTTTCCGTTTCCGCTTCTCTCTCCATTTGATGGCTATCCATCCATCTACCTATCTATGTATTCCCCCCCGCCCAATTTAATGGTTATCTGTCTGTTCATCTATCTGGCGTCTATCTATCCACAGGCATAGAAAGAAACACTGTGATTTGCGATGTGCTTATGATCTATCTATCTATCTATCTGTCTGTCTGTCTATCTATCTATCTATCTATCTGTCTATCTCTATCTGTCATCTATCTATCTATCTATCTATCTATCTGTCTGTCTATCTGTCTATCTATCTATCTTCTCTATCTATCTATCTATCTGTCTATCTATCTATCTGTCTATCTATCTATCTGTCTATTTATCTATCTATCTGTCTATCTATCTATCTATCTGTCTATCTATCTGTCTATCTATCTATCTATCTATCTATCTCTGGCTGACTGGCTGGCAGTTGTGTTACAGACAATGGCCAGTTGATCTAAATGTGATTAATACTTAGTTGATGTGTTTCTGGCAATCATTTACCACAGATATAGTGATTGATCTATGATCGATGCTGTTGATCTGTGATCCATGCACTAGGGGTATTCCTGTACCAGTAGTAATACAAATCGATCTGTAAACGATTTGTTAGATGCAGTTTACCGATGTGTTGCAGGTAATCAGTTCAAGGATTCTGACGCCGTGCATTTATCACAAGTTGTGCTGGTAATCCTTTCTGGTTCACACACTTGCACGCACGCACCTAAGCATGCATGCATGCAGGCACACACACACACACACACACACACACACACACACACGCACACACACACACACACACACATACACACACGCGCGCGCGCGCGCGCGCACTCATGCACACACACAACATTTGAAGACAAGAGGCCTCACGCTGTGACCTGTGTGGCAGACGACTGCATTGTATTATAGCTATGCTTTCATCGTCACAACTCGTTCCTCTGTGTGAAACCCGGAACTTCTCTCCTAGAAGTGACCACATGGACAGACTATGGTTCCTCCAGTTTAATGTTTGTGCTTTTGTTTTTCTATGGCAATGTATTTTCCCACTGAATTTGCTAGAAACAACCTTTTTGTTACCATAACTTATTTGGAGAGTGTTGAGTGCTTTTGTGTGTTTGTTTATCCATGGAAATTCATTCAACCACTGAATTTTACTAGGTACAAACGTTTTGCTATCATAACTTATTTGGGGAGTGTTAAGTGCAAGCCTGCTCTCGAAAACTCGGTTTATCGTCTAATCCGAAAGATAGAACTCGGACAACTACGTACGGTCAAGTAGAAAGGAGGAGAGACAAAAACCCAAAGCGAAACTGAAACAACGGACCTGTGGTTTTGTCGTTCCCGAAACGGGTGGGGCTTTTTTTTTATCCAGCGGGCAAAACCGTTCCTTGCTACATCTAAGAACAAGGGACGTGTCACCCTACGAAACCATGAAAAGTAGAACTGGGGTGATGTTACAGAAGAGACTGATTAGAGAACTAGACCATATGACGTCGAACTGGGGTGATGATACAGTAGAGGCCTGCTATGAAAGTAGACCAAGTAACATAGAACGGGAGACAAGGTCCGGTAGAGGAGGCCTGTCAAGGAACTTAACTCCGTGACATAGAACTGGGGTGAAATAACAGGATACGAGACCTGAGAGAGAACCAGACAGTGTGACGTAGAACGGCGGCATGATCACGTGAGAAGAGACCTGTCACGTAACTAGACTGTGTGACATTGAACCGGGCTGATATTACAGGAGATGAGATAGACCGCAGAACCGGACCACGTGACATAGAACTGTGGGAAAATTACAGGAGAAGACTATTAGAAAACTATGGACGTAGTACGGCGGTAATCTTACAGGAGACGAGACCTATGACACAACCAGACCGTTTGGCTCCGAACCTGGATTATGTTACAGAAGAAGATGTCAGTGAATTAGACTATGAAATAAAGAAATATGGCGATGTTATAGAAGAAGAGACAAGACCGCACACAGACCTAGACTCGTGTGAAAAACTGTGGTGATATCATCGGAACAGAGACTGATTAGAGAACTAGACATGCGATGGAAACTGTGGTGATGTTAGAGGAGAATATACCTGTAGGAGAACTAGACATGTGACGGAAACTATGATGTTACAAGAGAAGATACCTGTAGGAGAACTAGACATGTGACGGAAACTGGTGATATTACAAGAGAAGATACCTGTAGGAGAACTAGACGTGTGACGGAAACTGTGGTGATGTTACAGGAGAAGATACCTGTAGGAGAACTAGACGTGTGACGGAAACTGTGGTGATGTTACAGGAGAAGATACCTGTAGGAGAACTAGACGTGTGACGGAAACTGTGGTGATGTTACAGGAGAAGATACCTGTAGGAGAACTAGACGTGTGACGGAAACTGTGGTGATGTTACAGGAGAAGATACCTGTAGGAGAACTAGACATGTGATGGAAACTATGGTGATGTTACAGGAGAAGACACCTGTAGGAGAACTAGACATGTGATGGAAACTGTGGTGATGTTACAGGAGAAGATACCTGTAGGAGAACTAGACATGTGACGGAAACTGTGGTGATGTTACAGGAGAAGAGACCGATCAGGGAGTTACACCTCTCGCACAACCAGCTGGGGGACACGGCCGCCTCGCTCTTTGCTGACGCCTTGGGTACGTCCTGTCAGCTCTGATCTGCGGCCATGGCCTTCTCCCGTCTCCTCTGTCCCTTAGATTCTCTCCCTTTCTTTCCTCTCCATCGCCCCTTCCACTTCCCCACTTGTTTTGTCAGGATTCCAGAGCGGTGGTAGTTTACAAACACTGATACTGTTGTCAACCAAAACCCATACCAGAATGTCCATTAAATTAATGTACTTTACAAGACAATGAAACTAAGCAACCGCTACCGTAAAATAAACCAATGTTATCGCAAAACTTCACATATGCACACTCACACACACACACACACACACACACACACACACACACACACACACACAACAACAACAGAGAGAGAGAGAGAGATTTGATGTGTTTCAGGGAATGACAACATAACGGTGACTGACAACATATCGGTGACCTGTTCGAGTAAACACAAATTTATGCTACTGATGTATTTACATGAATGACGACATACTGATGACAAGTTTCAGTGACTGATGACATATTTAATTGGAAGTCGACGACCTAGAGATGGATTTCAGCGACTGAATGGTGAACTGTTCCAGTGAATGACGACATGCTGGTGACGTGTTTCAGTAAACAATGACTTGCTGGTGACGTTGGATCTGAGCTGGAATCATATCAGACCCCGAGGGGGCGTGGCCCTTATGAACGGACTGAAAGTGAGTGGAATCAGCACGCACGCACACACACACACACACACACAACACACACACACACACACACACATACAGGAACACGTACACACACACACACACACACACACACACACACACACACACACACACACACACACACCAAGTGAAGAGAGAGAGAGAGGCTTTCCTCTGTTACTATGAATTTAACGTTCTTGCGAAACTAATCCGGACTCACTAATATCCACAACTCACATGGAGTACAGTCTGGAACAGACAAACATCAAGTCATTCGATTCCTATCAACCATATTCCGCGCAACATCAAAGATACAGGCGGGATAGGCTACGGCAGTATCTTCACCATTCGCTACATGGAGTTCCGTTCAGCACACTGAAGGCATTCACTACTTCCTGTTGGGCTGTGTCTGCTTCCTGTTCACAGTTTGATGTCTGTTCTCCACACTTCAAAGCTGATAGTATTCAACTGTCCAGTTTGAAGCATGCGCAAGGTGGTTCGTGTGTGGGCAAACGCTACGTGTAAGCAGTAACCCGACCTCGCGAGACAGTGAGGAAGACTGAACGGTTAAATGTACGATTGTTTGATTGGTTCGCCCGGAAAGGGTCAGTGACATGCGCGAACGGGCGGATATCCGACAAAGGCGAACAGTAGGAAAGCGAGGTCATCTCCCCTCTACATCTTTGGCAGCATTTAGGCTTGTCCTGACGCTGAAAACAGCTAGAGCAGCACTGACGGTTCTTAAAGGCATTCCATGAGAAAACATAAAAGCAAGACAGCTTGTGTGCTGTATGCGAATGATGCCGCCAAGGAGGTATGGAAGATCGGGGAGAGAGAGAGAGAGAGCGAGAGAGAGAGAGAGAGCGAGAGAGAGATTGAACTGCGATGTACGGCCTCTACTTACACACGTCAGTGTCAAAATTGAATTGTCATTACGTATTACCTATCAACACTCATCTCTTTAGCCACAGTACTGGCATCTGTCTGGCTGGAAACGGATCTACCACCCCAAGGATTCTAAGGGATGAGGACGTCTACGTAGTTCCCAGCATGTTGCCTGACGAAAGAAGTCCATTAGGAAAATGTTGTTGAACGCATGGTTTAAAAGGTCAAGCCAGTTTTAAGTAAGCACCAAGAAAGCGGTCTGATTCTCCTAGCACGAAACCTCACGTCTCCGCAGTGGAAGCGTGCGCGCGCGCGCGCCGCACACACACACACACACACACACACACACACACACCACACACACAACACACACACACACACACACGACAGTAGCATGGTAGAAGAGATAGTGCCAAGAATGGAGAAGACGACTTTGGAATGCTGGAAAGGAAAACCTGCCTCGAAACATTTTAGAATTGCAGGTGAAAATCAAAGAGACACACACACAAATCGATCAGGTGCGTTCGGTGCAGTGGGGATAAGAAGCTAGCACCTGGCATGTCTTTCAGCAGAGTAGAGATTTCCCGGCCGCACACCTTGTAAAGGGCTTGAAGAGTACTGATATTGGATTTAAAAACAGTAACAGGCCCACCAAGAAGATTGGGATACCGGACTTAAGGTTGCCTGACCCTGTTTGGATATTATCTCTTTTATTCTGTCTTTCCAATCGGACAATACCGGAACTGGGCTTGGACGATCGGTGAACCCTGGTAAGAGAAGGGAAGGGGAGGTGGATGGGGGAAAAAAAGGCATAGTGGTAGAAGGTGAGACCTGACCTCATCTGATGATTATTTTAATTTGTCAAGTACTCAGTTGAGGCTCTGCTTGAGCAAAGAATCCATACGCATATGTCTGTTTGTTGTGATGAATTTCATTCAGAAAATCGATTATTCATTAAGAAAACACGACCATGTCGAGTACACTGTTTAGTTGACCTTTCTGTCAGTCATTGTATTTGTTCAGGCTTTTAGGTTCAGTTTACGTTTATTTCTTGTAGCCTTTGTACTATGAAGCAAGTTTTAAATGTATATTTTCATAATTTACGGCATTCAGTTAGATTGGTTGCGAAGTGGATCGTCTTTGACTCTCTACACACACACACACACACACACACACACACACACACACACACACACACACACACACACACACACTATTATTTGCGAAGAAGAGACAAAGATTCAAATTCTTGTTAATATGTGATGATGTCAGCAAACTTTCTTGCCACAAAAAAAGAAAAACTCGACTGTGGCCATGATAATGGTGATGATAGGTATATCATTGATAGAACGTTCGCCTGAATAATGTAGATGTCACAGCACTGTGTGTCTTTATATCTGTGTGTATGTGTATGCCAGTGTGTGTGTGTGTGTGTGTGTGTGTGTGTGTGTGTGTGTGTGTGTGTGTGTGTGTGTGTGTTCACGTTTGTGCTGTGTGTGTGTGTGTGTGTGTGTGTGTTCACGTTTGTTCTGGTGTGAGTGTGTGTGTGTGTGTGTGTGCGCGCGCGCGCGCGCGCGTGCGCGTACGTGCATGCGTGCGTGCGGGCGTGCATGCGTAGTTGTGTATGTGTGTGTGCGTGCACGTGCATGTGTGTGCGTATGTGTGTCTTTTGGAGTGTGTATGTATGTGTGTGTGTGTGTTTCGGCGTCTGTGTGGTGTGTGTGTGTGCGTGTGTGGACGTGCTGTGCACGCGCATGTGTATATAGATAGATAGAGAGACAAAAGACAGACAGACAGACAAATAGATAGATAGATAGATACACGTATGGATATGTGTGTGTGTGGTCGGTCAGGAGAACGTTTTCCTTAAACGGCTGTTGCTGGCAAGAAACGGAGTGGGCAATGCCGGGTGCCAGGCGGCGGGGAGCATGCTGGCGGCCAACCGCTCGCTGCATGAACTGGATCTGTCCGCCAACAGGATCCGGGACTCGGCCCTGATAGTGATGGCCAAAGACCTCTTTCACAACGACGCCCTCTCTATTCTCAAGGTGCGGTGGAACTTAGTGCAGTAGAGTGCCGTGTTTGTAACTTTTTTGTTTTCAGTTTCGGATAATATGCTGCTTTGTTGTGATTATGATAATTTCATAATGTTATTGATTTTCATATTTATTATCACTTTGTTAAACGATGCTTCTTTCGGACTTGCTGGTTTTTGTTTTTCTTTCATTTTGTTTGTTTGTTTGTAGAAGGAGTAGTAATAGTAATAGTAGTAGTAGTAGTAGTAGTAGTAGCAGTGGTAGTTGCTGTTGTTGCTGTTGCTGCTGCTGCTGCTGTTGTTTTAATTGATTCATTAGGCGGCGAGGGGCAAATGGATTGAAATTCTCAACCCATAAATCTTGATGATTATAGGTGGATGCTGGTGGCGATGATGTTTCAGATGATATGTCTAATGATTTTTAGACGATGATATAGGACATAGTGGTATTTGAGTTTATAATAGAGGTAATAATGCTTGAGATGCTGTTTGTGGAGATGATGATGTTTAAGGTCGTGACAGAGAAGATAATGTTTGACTTGATGTTTGAGATGATAGCGGTAACGATGGTGTGTGGTGGCGGGGGAGGGGGGAGTAAAATGATTCAGGTTCATTTATCTTGAATCTTGATCATTTTAAATGGATGTTGGTAGCAACGATGTTTCAGATGACAGGTGATGATTATTTTTGGAACGATGATAGAGAACATAGCGGTGTTTGAGGTGACAATAGAGGTAATAATGATGACTGAATTGCTATTTAAGGAGATGATGCTTGTCTTGTCGATTTTTGAGACAGTGATAGCGGTACCGATGGTGGTGTCTGAGTGGATAGAAGAGGTGGTTATGTTTGTGTCGAGAAAAGAAGTGATCATGTTATACTGTTTGAGGTGGTAACAGAGGCAGTGATGTGTGAGGTGGTAGCAGAGGCAGTGATGTGTGAAGTGAACAGAGGCAGTGATGTGTGAAGTGAACAGAGGCAGTGATGTGTGAAGTGGACAGAGGTTGTGACGTGTGAAGTGGAACAGAGGCAGTGATGTGTGAAGTGGACAGAGGTTGTGACGTGTGAAGTGGAACAGAGGCAGTGATGTGTGAAGTGAAACAGAGGCAATGATGTGTGAGGTGGTAGCAGAGGCAGTGATGTGTGAAGTGAACAGAGGCAGTGATGTGTGAAGTGGAACAGAATCAGTGATGTGTGAATTGAACAGAGGCAGTGATGTGTGAAGTGAACAGAGGCAGTGATGTGTGAAGTGAACAGAGGCAGTGATGTGTGAAGTGGAACAGAGGCAGTGATGTGTGAAGTGAACAGAGGCAGTGAGGTGTGAAGTGAACAGAGGCAGAGTGAAGTGGAACAGAGGCAGTGATATGTGAGGTGGTAGCAGAGGCAGTGATGTGTGAAGTGAAAAGAGGCAGTGATGTATGAAGTGGAACAGAGGCAGTGATGTGTGAAGTGAACAGAGGCAGTGATGTGTGAAGTGAACAGAGGTTGTGATGTGTGAAGTGAACAGAGGTTGTGATGTGTGAAGTGGAACAGAGGCAGTGATGTGTGAAGTGGAACAGAGGCAGTGATGTGTGAAGTGGAACAGAGGTTGTGACGTGTGAAGTGGTACAGAGGTTGTGACGATCTTTCAGTTGGGGGACAACCCACTGACAGGCCTGGGGGCCAGTGCTCTTGTGGACGTCATCTTCAAGGGGGACACCTGTCGCCTACAAGTCCTGGACCTAACAGTCAGTGCCTACCCCCTGTTCTGCTTTCTGTTCACCTTTGTCAGTGCCTGTCTGACCAGCTGTGTGACATGTCAGTACCTGTCCTATGTCAGGTGGTTGCATGACGTGTCAGTATGTGTCTTGTGTCTGTAGAATTGTAGTGTACGCCATTGCGTGTCTTCTGTCTGTACAGTTGTGAGACAGTTTCAGTTTCATCAAGGAGGCGTCACTGCGTGCGGACTAGTCCATATACGCTACACTACATCCGCTAAGTTTTGATACCACACTACGCATGATTTGAAGCTGATGGATATATGAATTAACAAAGATTAGACCTTGAGTGCCTACCTACCATTTTTTTTAGTGGATGTACACGTGTGTGTATGATGTGTGGGCATGGACCCATGTGTGTGTGTGTGTGTGTGTGTGTGTGTGTGTGTGTGTGTGTGTGTGTGTGTAATTTGTGGGTTTGTGTGAGCACACGTATATAGGCTATATGTGTACATATCTGTGTGTATGTGTGTGTCTTTGTTGTGAGACATGTCAGTACATGTCTTCTGACTGTACTCTTGTATGGCATGTTGTTTTGTTGTTTTTTTTCAATTTTGCTTGCTGTCCCATCGTGAGTGCCATCTTAGTGGCAGTGCACCCACTCCGCTCATTCCCACCCCAGGTCCACAGCCACAGCCAGGCCCGACCCGCCACAGCCCCTGCACCGGCAATCCACAGGGAGCAGTCGATGTCAAGTCACTTTCTCCATGAAACTAATTTTTCTCTAACAATAAACATGATCTGGAGCACGCGTCTTCCTCCTTCCACCATAGCTGTGATTTCCTTTCGCATTACGTTGTGTGCTTCTCGCCGAAGCCTCGCTAACAAGTGTATGATAAGCGAATGTAAGTAGTCTTTGTTTTGTTTTTTTGTTGGTTTTTTTTTTGGTTGTTGTTTTTGTTGTTGTTGTTTGCGAGTAGAGTTTCAGACCTGTGAATGACCGTCCCAAGATATGTGTATGTCTAGCGAAACATCGCAGTGTGTAGGTTATTTGACAGGGGGCCGCTATCCACCCCACCCCTCCGTCCTCCTGATCTTCATCCTTTTTAGTACACCCAGTTGCTTCCTCCTTCAAACCATCTTCCACCCCCACATCCTCCCGCCCGCGTCCATCTCGTGGGGATGATTTTTTTTATCTCCTTTGTCAGTCAGTCATTTTCTCTCTCTCTCTCTCTCTCTCTCTCTCTCTCTCTCTCTCTCTCTCTCTCTCTCTCTCTCTGCAGTTTAAGAATGGTCATGTCCTGGTTGCTTGGCTAGCCTGATGAGCGGCTGGCGGCATGGTCAAGGTCAGAGCTAGAGGCGTGTTCTGAGTTACTGCCTAATGTGACCACGGTTATGTCTTTTACTGTCCAGATTCTTTTCTTTCGGGTTAGGTAGGATTTTCTGTAAGTTGCCACGATGGTGTTGTGACTGGTTCTGACTGGTTTTAGGTTTGATATGACTGGCAGGCCCTAACAAAGTAAAGGTAAAAGTTGCTACATTTCATCTTTTTTCTCTCTCTTTTTTCTCTCCAGAACGTGAACGTGTTCGACACCTTCGTACATCAGGTTCAGGAACATGCACAATCACGCCCCCTGCACGTGATACACGGAACCGTCGCGCGCGTCATAGTTCCGCGTGACGAGCTGGAGAGACGGTTTGCGGAGGAGATAGCGGCCAAACGTGAGGAGCAGGTAGAGGAGGAGGTGGAGGAGGACCCTCATGATGCTGACGACGAACACAACAACACAGCCCCGGGAGACGGGGAGGGTGGTGACACAAGGGAGACAGGAGAGGAGGAGCGACGCCAGAAGAAACAATCCGACCAGACGGGAGATGGCGAGACGGAAGGAGAACCGACAGAGCAGGAGACGATCGTGGATGGAGAAAAGGAACATGAAGGTATGACTGAGGGACAGAGGGAAGAAACGATGAAGGAGGAAGAAGGGGAGAACCAGGTGGCTGAGAAAGAAGATAGCAATGAGAACGGACAGGATGAGTGAAACGACATATTAGGCAGGTCACTGATCCCGGAACTCGCCAGCTGCCTTCTCCTAGGTTGTGGGCAGGTACCTCACTTGAGGCAAAGCTCTTCCCGGTCCGTACAACAGTGTTTTCTGTCCACCTCGTTCTCCGTCTACCCTGTCTTCTCTTCCCCTCCACTGTTCCCCGGAGGATGGTCTTAGAGTCGCCACGATGCCCATACCACCTCAGCCTTCTTTTTCTCACTGTGATTAGCAGGTCGACATAGTGATATATATATGCTGCAGATATTGTGACGTGCTTGGGTTAGAGGAAGGCGAGTACTTATCGAAAGCGCCGCATCTTTACTGCTTGGAACCTCTTTCGCAGTTCTGCTGTCAAGAGTCGATGATTCGCATGCGTGCAGGAAGATGCACAGCACCGTTGCATGCTAACGCTTCAGATGTTTATCTGACATGGATGTTCCTATACTATGTGCGTGGTTGTGAGCTGTAGAGACCAGTAAAAGGCTTATCTTCAACGACAACCATGGCCACAGCAGCAGCAGAAGCTGAAATACCATCAACTACTACAATCACATCGAAAAACTGCAACACCAAGATCAGCATATGAACTGCAAAATGAAAAACAAAAATAAAGGTACGAAAAACGATAATGCCATTCGGACTTTAACAGTGCCATTGTTGCCCTAGAAGCTGATTTCATTTTTGCTTGGTGGTATAACTGCAAGGTGTTTTTTGCTGATGTAATCATCGTGACAATGTCGTATTTATTTGTACATATTTTTGCATCAAGTTCATGTTAGCATGCATGAACAGACTCTTGGTTTACAATTTAATGTGCGTAGACGCACGCACGCACACCTGCGATCACACACGCGCACACGTTTGCACGTTCGCACAAACACACACACGCGCGCACGAACACGCACACACACACACACACACACACACACACACACACACACACACACACTACACACACACACACACACACACACACAGTGAGAAAAGTGGGATAGGTTTGGATCATTCACAATCAAAATTGCAGAAATTCTGCCTTATGGAAAAGCTGATATCGTTAAAACGAAGGCCTTTTCATCTGTAATGCTTTTTTTTTTTTTTTTAATGAAAAATGGGACGGAAAGGGAATGAAGTGTGGATGGGACTGGATGTACAAGGGAGATTACCGTCAGATTTACCGGAGTGTGTGGTCTCAACCAGGGGAGAATACTGATTTTTTTTGCTTTGATTTTTATTTGGTACTGATTCCTAAGATTTCAGAAAGGTGACAGAAAAGAAAGAGAGGTGGGGGAGGAGGGCATATATGGACATGCTTTGCTTTGCTTTGCTTTTAGATTCTTGGATATACCATTTTAATGGAATATTCTGTAAAAAAAAAAAAAAAAAATAGTTTGACAGTTGGTCTTTAGCCTGTTTGTTTGTTTTATTGTGATTATGTGTTATGTATTTTGTATGTCAACTGAGATTTTGTTCTAGGCGAGTGAGTTAGTGTAGCCTGCTGGTTTGTTAGTTGACTGACTGGCTGGATGACTTATTGTTCTCTGGCCGGTTACTTTTCTGGTTACCGTTATACGATCGCTGTCAAGTAGAATCTGACCCGTGCGCACGCACGCGCGCTCGGTTGTCGTGTGTGTGTGTGTGTGTGTGTGTGTGTGTGTGTGTGTGTGTGTGTGTGTGTACGTGTGTGTGTGCGTCTGTGTGTATGTGTGAGTGTGTGGGCGTGCTGCGTGCGTGCGTGTTGTGTTGTGTGTGTGTGTGTGTGTGTGTGTGTGTGTGTGTGAACGTGTGAATTCTTTTTTTTTTTAATTAAGAAAGAATGTATATGTCCTCGACACTTTTTGTGTTTTATTTCATGTGATGTTCAGACAAGTGCTCTTACTTTGTGTTATCATAATGTGATTGTGGTGTTATGTGGGTACAACCTAAGAAATCGTAAACTACAATAACACAAAGGATAATGCTGGTGTATGTTTTCCTCCACCTTTCTCGCATCAGTTTAATCTCACTGGCCAACTGCTGTTCGGATACTTTTAGACTCTTAAGATCTGCGCATTATGTTCGCAGTGCATCGTGTGTGTGTGTGTGTGTGTGTGTGTGTGTGTGTGTGTGTGTGTGTGTGCTTGTGCGTGCGCGCGCGCGCGCGCGCGCGTGTGTGTGTGCGTGTGTGTGTGTGATAGACAGATGAATACAATTCGCATATATAAAGACAGCGGGGTCGGGAAGCTTGCGACCACCATCATGAAATATAATTTATAAACATCAAAGGACACGCATCAAAACTTTTTGTCCCTCGAACCGCCGAGTCGCAATTCTTAGCTAACGAATTCGCAGCTGAAAAGTCGTGGGTTCTCTTCCCATCAAAGCCATTTACATTTGTGAGATTTCTCGGCTCCTCCCAAGAAATGTTTCGGCTCTCACCCGGAGTTGAGTTTGCTATGGGCTCAGCTGGGAAGACTGGAAGGAACACAGTCGAGTTTCATCCACTTTAAGGAAGTGTTTTTGAGAGTGTTGCTCAAGTTTTCTGACCAACACTGCAGGTGTCTGTATTCTTGTGCCTGGCTGACGCCGGGATATATTATGAAAGTAAGCATAGAGCACAGAGCTGTCATACAGTTTCAGACCAGAATGGACCTCATAGCTTTATCTTCATGATCTTCGACCACACTGATCAGCACAAAGGTCTCCAATTCAGTGGCCATTGATGCCCTGCTCTCACGGTGACCTCATTTTCGATTTCCTGTCCATGTCTGTGCCCTCGGTGAGGTCATGTTGGAGCCACCGGTATTGGCGAGTTCATGGGGACTGTCGCTGGACGGACTAGTGGCGCCCTCTGGAGGGGGACACTCACTCAGGCTGGTCCCGTGAATAAGTCATTGCTGTCGTCAGTAGGGCGCTAGGTGGGTGGTGTCCTGCATATACTGGATCAGAACAGGCACTACTGAACACCACCGAGGTGACTCGGCAGCAGTGCAGTGTCTCCTATGGTGGGTTACCTCATGTCACCTTGACAGAGATTCTCCCCGAGGACTGCCGATGCTGGAGCTGTGGTGGCGGGGTGGGGGGGGGGGGGAGTGGGGGGCAGGCTGGGCTGTGACTGGGTGGGGACCCAGAATGAGCGGCGTGGGGGGCGGGGGAACAAGCTGGGCTGTGACTGGGGGGGGGGGAACAAGCTGGGCTGTGATTGGGGGGGGGGGACAAGCTGGGCTGTGATTGGGGAGTGGGGGGGGGGGAACAAGCTGGGCTGTGATTGGGGGGGGGGACAAGCTGGGCTGTGATTGGGGGGGGGGGGGGGGGGGGGAACAAGCTGGGCTGTGATTGGGGGGGGGGGGGACAAGCTGGGCTGTGATTGGGGGGGGACAAGCTGGGCTGTGATTGGGGGGGGGGGACAAGCTGGGCTGTGATTGGGGGGGGGGGGGGAACAAGCTGGGCTGTGACTGGGGGGGGGGGGGAACAAGCTGGGCTGTGACTGGGGGGGGGGGGGAACAAGCTGGGCTGTGACTGGGGGGGGGGGGGAACAAGCTGGGCTGTGACTGGGGGGGGGGGAACAAGCTGGGCTGTGACTGGGGGGGGGGGAACAAGCTGGGCTGTGACTGGGGGGGGGGGGGAAACAAGCTGGGCTGTGACTGGGGGGGGGGGGGGAGGGGGGAACAAGCTGGGCTGTGACTGGGGGGGGGGGGGGAACAAGCTGGGCTGTGACTGGGGGGGGGGGGGGGAACAAGCTGGGCTGTGACTGGGGGGGGGGGAGGGAACAAGCTGGGCTGTGACTGGGGGGGGGGGGGAACAAGCTGGGCTGTGACTGGGGGGGGGAACAAGCTGGGCTGTGACTGGGGGGGGGGGGGAGAACAAGCTGGGCTGTGACTGGGGGGGGGGGGGGGAACAAGCTGTGCTGTGACTGGGGGGGGGGAACAAGCTGGGCTGTGATTGGGGGGGGGGGAACAAGCTGGGCTGTGATTGGGGGGGGGGACAAGCTGGGCTGTGACTGGGTGGGGGGGGGGAACAAGCTGGGCTGTGATTGGGGGGGGGGGACAAGCTGGGCTGTGACTGGGGGGGGGACAAGCTGGGCTGTGACTGGGTGGGGGGGGAACAAGCTGGGCTGTGATTGGGGGGGGGGGGACAAGCTGGGCTGTGACTGGGGGGGGGGGGGAACAAGCTGGGCTGTGACTGGGGGGGGAGGTGATCTGGAATGAGCGGCGTGGGGGAATACCACTGGAGGAGCACAGAAAATGAGACCGCAAAAAAAAGGGAAAAAAGACCAAAACAAAAGACCGTTGCATGCACTATTCCCAGCTTCAAAGAATGTTTGAAATGCCTCATATTTACCTCAAATCTTTTCACTTTTTAGATTTTCTTAAAGTCTCAAAAATGGGGTTGTTTGTTTGTTTGACAGCTCTTGAGAAATCAACACTGAAGCTAAATCTGTTACATCCGCATAGCAACCTTCACCTAAGGATCAGGTTAAAACGGATGTATTCATATTGTGTTTCCACTGATGAGGGAAAATGTAGTGCACACACACACACACACACACACACCTCTCTCTCTCTCTCTCTCTCTCTCTCTCTCTCTCTCTCTCTCTCACACACACACACACACACACACACACACACACACACACACACACTACTGAGAGAGCAAGAGAGAGAGAAGAGACAGACGAACAGATAGACAGGCAGATAGACCAATACTGAAATAAGAACACACTACTGAGAGAGCAAGAGAGAGAGAAGAGACAGACGAACAGATAGACAGGCAGATAGACCAATACTGAAATAAGAATCAATATGCTAACAAATTATACAAAATACGCTTTGAAAAAAAAAAAGACTGAGTCAAAGCTTTTCTCCAAAATTCTGGTTGAAAAATCACCCTCATTCCCATTTAATACACTTGTGATTTTCATAGCCATCTTCATCAAACTGTATGATTTCGTCAACAAGGGATTTGATTACATGCACACAAGAAAAACGGACCCACCATCAATGCTTAACAAACACCCAAATTGATTGCATAAGAACATGCATTCCAAGGAAAGACACATGCGCATAACCGGGCAACGCGACACATGCAGGCTACTCTTGTAACAAGCGTGCTTCGAGAAAATGATGATCACAAGAACCAACTGTATAACGCACAAAGCAAGATAGGAAAAGGGTGAAGTAATTCCTAAAAGAACAAATATTACACTGAATTATACAGCGGGACAAACTGACTAGAAGGTAATGCTGCTACAATAAGTGAAAGCTCGATTAATAAAGAGCAACTTTATGTTATGATTTATATTACGTTGTACTGACCAGGAGTAAAATTGATAATCACATACCCCTCATTCTTTCTCTCCCCTTTCCCTCCAATTACGCATTGTCAGGCAGTATGGACATATCTCTGCGCGCTTTCCCTCCTTTCCACCTCGCTCGGCTCTCTTGTCATGGAACCATACTCTCAATTATCTCAGTCTTCAGCATAAAATATTATCACTCCTCTTGTTAAGATCTAACTATGGTGCATATCCCTGTAATCATTCCATTTAATTTCTCTGTCCCCCTACCGAAACATTTTGCTATGGAAAATCGATCCGTGGCCGCTTGGAACTCGGTTTAATATCCCTGCATAGGTGGGTGATTATGACCATTGGAATTAATTCATTTTGACATTTCAGTGTCATTACCGCCATGAACACAGGGAAAGGCTGATGTGGTAACTAAGCAGGATGTGATGTGCGGTGTGAGGTGGATACTGATGGTTTGACTTTAAGAGTCAACGAGGTGTAGAAAACCAATTCAAAAAGTAACTATGTCCAAATGGACAATGAAGAAGACCGGTTGATAATCGAAGAACCAACAAGAACTGAACGTAAAAAAACTAACATCTACATGGTTACAAGTCTGCAATAGGTGAGAACAAAGTGTGTGTGTGTGTGTGTGTGTGTGTGTGTGTGTGTGTGTGTGTGTGTGTGTGTGTGTCAATCGCTGCATAACTGGACCGAGTCTCCAATTTTTCGTAAGCACCATGAGACTGGTGATGATATTGACGATGATGAAAACGGCAATAATGATGACAACAACAAAGACGGTGATGATGAAGATGATTAGAACAATGAATACAGTGGCGTTGATGACAACGTCGACGATGACGACGATGATGATGATTTCCATTAAACATGGAAGAACTGATAAACAGATTTTCGTTCTGCCCTTGTGTGGCAGTGACAACAAAACACTCGCCGCCCTTCTGTGCCATTGAGGGCTTTTGTTGAGTGTGTGTGTATGAGGGGAAAGGGAAATGAAGGATAGTGGAAAGGGAGGACAGATGGGGTTGGGGGGCGGAGTCGCACCGTTTTTTCACTGAAAATAGTGTGTGTGTGTGTGCGTGTGTGTGTGCGTGCGTGTGTGTGTGTGTGTGTGCGTGCGTGTGTGCGTGCGTGCGTGTGTGAGGTCAGTTTAACATTGGAAGATTGTGCGCACTATTACTGTTGTTGAGAGCAATAACCATTAGTTGCTCAAACATTTCCTGAAAGCATTACCACAGTTTCAGCGCTTTGGCGCTCTAGCAACGAACAGACCGGATCTCCCATCACTACTATTGCACCAAGTATCTTCACAGCTGCTGTTCACACCGCCGACCGCCGTAGTTCCCGACGCACTCGCAGAACCGCCGCTGGAGCAGCACCACAATTTTGCAGGTGCCCCCGTTGAGGCAGTAGTCTTGGTCCGGGCACTCCGACACCTGCAGCTTGGGGGCACCTGTCTTGGAGCTGCCGGGACGAAGGCGACGTTTGGAAGACTTCTTCTTGGACAGCCGGCGCCCCAGCCTCTGGGCGGAGCTGGGAGAAGGGAGGGTTGTCTGGATGCTGGTCGTCTGCTGGATCCCGTCGGAGCTGGTGGAGTTGTCGGCGCTGCTGCTGCTGTGGGTGTCGTTGTCGCTGCTGCTGATGTAGACATTGTCTGGAAATATGACAAGCATGGCATGTTATTGGAAGGATGCCAGATTCGCCAGTGTTAAACAGACATAGACATATAGAAAATAAGTCATAGTGGATTGATGGTACTGCCAGAAAGGGAGTCATAGAGGATTGATGTATTGACAGGCAGGGGGTCATAGAGGGTTGATGTATTGACAGGCAGGGGGTCATAGAGGGTTGATGTATTGACAGGCAGGGGGTCATAGAGGGTTGATGTATTGACAGGAAGGGAGTCATAGAGGATCTATGTATTGACAGGAAGGAAGTCATAGAGGATTAATGTATTGACAGGCAGGGAGTCATAGAGGATTGAGGTATTGACAGGCAGGGAGTCATAGAGGATTGAGGTATTGACAGGCAGGGAGTCATAGAGGATTGATGTACTGACAGGAAGGGAGTCATAGAGGATTGATGTACTGACAGGAAGGGAGTCATAGAGGGTTGATGTACTGACAGGAAGGGAGTCATAGAGGATTGATGTATTGACAGGAAGGGAGTCATAGAGGGTTGATGTACTGACAAGCAGGGAGTCATAGAGGATTGATGTATTGACAGGAAGGGAGTCATAGAGGATTGATGTATTGACAGGAAGGGAGTCATAGAGGGTTGATGTACTGACAGGAAGGGAGTCATAGAGGATTGATGTATCGAGATGAAAGTTGTCATAGAGGATTGATGTATTGACAGGAAAGGAGTCGTAGAGGACTGATATATTGACAGGTATGGAGTTATAGAAGATTGATGCATTGACAGGAAGGGAGTCACCTCTGTGCGCGCGTGTGTGTGCGTGTGTGTGTTGTAAAGAAGAAAAGGGAATGAAGTTACATTTTCAGAAATTGAGGTAACGTTTCCAAGCAAGTTTTGAAGATGTCATAATAGACATACTAGTCGAGAATATTCCTATTTTTAACTTTGTTTGGGTCTTGGACACTACATGTATTTTGTGAGTTACGTACGTAAGAAGATGTCATAATAGACATACTAGTCGAGAATATTCCTATTTTTAACTTTGTTTGGGTCTTGGACACTACATGCATTTTGTGAGTTACGTACGTAACACATCTGTTAAAAATAAACAAACAAAAAGAACCAAACAAACCCCTAACCACTAAGAACTCACCTCTGTCATCGTCATCATCGGTTTCATAATCATCGCCATTGATGTAGTCAACTTCCTCATCCTCCACCACAACACGGCGCCGGAACTGGCAGGTGTTGCCATGGTAATCCGGGAGGCACTGGCAACGCACGCGCGCCACCTCGTTGTCATCCCTCAAGCATGAGCCGCCATTGTAGCACGGGTTGACGGCGCATGGATCATCCTCTTCCTGTGCGGCAGAAGGGCTAGGGGGTGGGGAGGGGCGGCTGGTGACTTCACATGGAGGTTCAGAACAGGCGTGACGGTCGGCATCGGCAGTCGAGTCAGAGAGGGGAGCGGTAGTGGGAGGGAAGGTGGGGCGCGGGGTGGTAGGATGTTGACCCTTCACCTTCACCTCCACACTCTGCGCCGCCTCCCCCATTGGGTTGGCCACCAGGCAGCTGTAGATGCCAGCGTCCTCTGGTGTCATCTGTAAACCACACGTCAAATGTGACGTCATCGTAAGATCGACGGCAGTTAAGCTGTGGTCAGCGTGAGGCTGGATAACGGTTGTAGAGCTAAAATGATGATAATAATAATAATTATTATAAACATAATAATAATTATACTATAAACATTTATTTGTGGAATTATTTTTCCCTGGTTGGCTCCTTCTCAGAGTTCAGTGTGTTATGAGCTCACATGAGAATGCTGGCATCACGCTGACTCCGACAGCCTTGCTCAAATTTCGTGACCAACATTGCAAGCATCTGTATTCCCTGGGACTGGGCTTGTTGATGAGGGAATACATTCTGAAAGAAAGTCCACAGTGCAGCCTTGTCACGTGGTCTTTGGCTAGAATTTCATAGATGTGTCTTGAGTATCTCCATCTTTAACGGTCGTCATTTTTTTTTTTTTTTTATGTTTCAAAATTCTGTGACATCTTATGTTCTGCCCCTTTGGTGGCCTCAGCTTCGATTTCCTCTTTCAAGCCCATGTTCCACATGGAGTTCAATGCCTTTGTTTTATCTTTGTTACCGCAAAGGAAACGTTTTGTGTCCTGACGAAATGTCACGTGCTTCAGGAAATGAATTTCATCGTGTGTTTTCTTATGAGTCTACGTCAAACTGTCACTATGAACAAAATCATAGTGACGGTCTTTGGGTGGATTTGGTGACGTCCTTCGGAGGAGAACATTCACTCACTATGGCTGCGCGGGTAGGCAGTTGTTGTCGTGAGAAGGGGGCTCTGTGTCTGGCGTCCTTCTCACTCTGGATCAGAACAGACGCCTCATTCGGCAATGAACAGTGCAGGATCTCCTCTACCAGGTTGCCTCCCAACCGCCAGATACTGACTGCTTCCGGTGGACTGCGATGTTGGTGCTGCAGCTGGGCAAGTACATTGTGGGAGGAGACTGGGTGACATAGGTGTAATGCCTCTGAGGAAAGAAGGTGGGGGTGGGGGTGGGGGGGGGGAGGCATGAAATAGCCAAATATAAAATATACCAGCTGTGACATCAGCATGGAGCTGGGCGGGACAAGTTCTGCCCGAAAAAAAAAAAACGATGCGGATTTGGTGTCCCGTATGTCGGGTACTTAAGACGTATATAACGCAAATTCCTGTTGTGCGTACAATACTTAATATAGGCGTAATGTAAATATTGCAAACAGCTAACAATGTGTCGTAGTCTTAACATAAATATGATGTAAAGACAGCGAATGCCATTCGGTGATTGACAAGTGTAATGTGTACATGACGCACACACTGACAGATCTGTGCGAGGTGGGGCAACGTGTAACCATCATGTCCAAAACAGGTACACGTTAATTACGGACCAGCTGGGTTACCACAGGTGGAGACCGAGGACCATTGAGATTGAGACAGGCAGAGAACATGGACCAGTGAAGTTCAGACAGGTAGAAATCGTGGACCAGTATAGCTGAGACAAAAAGACAACATAGATTCACTAACAGGTAGAAAACACTGGCCAGTGAACTGAGACGGGTAGTGAACACAGACCAGCGATTTGACACAGAGAACACAGACCCATGAGGTTGAGACATATAGAGAACACAGATCCATGAGGTTGAGACATATAGAGAACACAGACCCATGAGGTTGAGACATATAGAGAACACAGACCCATGAGCTTGAGACATATAGAGAACACAGACCCATGAGGTTGAGACAAGTAGAGAACACAGACCCATGAGCTTGAGACAGATAAAGAACACAGACCAGTGGGGTTCAGACAGACACAGACCCACAGAGGTTGAGACATATAGAGAACACAGACCCATGAGGTTGAGACATATAGAGAACACAGACCCACGAGGTTGAGACATATAGAGAACACAGACCCATGAGGTTGAGACATATAGAGAACACAGACCCATGAGGATGAGACAAGTATAGAACACAGACCCATGAGGCAAAGAATGGTAAAGAACGTGGACCAGTGAGGTTGAGACAGACATAGAACACAGACCCATGAGGTTGAGACAAGTTGAGAACACAGACCCATAAGGTTGAGACAGATAAAGAACACAGATCAGTGAGGTTGAGACAGATAGAGAATACAGACCAGTGAGGTTGAGACAGATAAATAACCAGACCAATGAGGTTGAGACAGATAGAGAACACAGACCAGTGAGGTTGAGACAGATAGAGAACACAACCAGTGAGGTTGAGACAGAGAACACAACCAGTGAGGTTGAGACAGAGAACACAACCAGTGGGGTTGAGACAGATAGAGAACACAGATCAGTGAGGTTGAGACAGATAGATAATACAGACCAGTGAGGTTGAGACGATAGAGAACACAGACCAATGAGATTGAGACAGATAGAGAACACAGACCAATGAGGTTGAGACAGATAGAGAACACGGACCAGTCAGGTTGAGACAGAGAACACAGACCAGTGAGGTTGAGACAGGTAAAGAACACAGACCAGTGAGGTTGAGACATGCAGAGAACACAGACCAGTGAGGTTGAGACATGCAGAGAACACAGACCAGTGAGGTTGAGACAGGTAGAGAACACAACCAGTGAGGTTGAGACATGCAGAGAACACAGACCAGTGAGGTTGAGACATGCAGAGAACACAGTGCAGTGAGGCTGAGGAAGGTAGAGAGCGTGGAGTAGTCAGGTTGAGACAGGTACAGAACGTTGACCAGTGAGGCTGAGACAGCCAGGGAACACAGATGATGAGACTGAGACAAGCAGAAAACACAGACCAGTGAGACTGACACAGGCAGAGGACACAGATCAGTGTGGTTGAGAGAGGTAAAGAATATGGAGCAAACAATTTGAGATTGCTGCTGTCATAGGTTTGTGAGGTTAAGACTGATACGAAATGGAATGACCGGGTAAATTACACACAACTCATGTGCGCATGCTATGCCCTGGCGCACGCGCGCGCGCTCACACACACACACACACACACACACACACACACACACACACACACACACACATGCATGTGTGCGCACGCTCGTATGCACGCATTCATTTACACACATACATACATACATACATACATACAAACAAACAGAGAGGGTGGGAGGGAGAGAGAGAACACAGAGAGAAAGGAGAGCAAGAGAGGGCAGACAATTGCTCTGTCCTAGAGTATAAAATTTACCTGATTAACAATGAGGGCAGAGTATTGTTTTGTGTTACGGATTTTAAGAGATCCCGAGGTGAACACTGAGACTGGCCTCCCTTCCTTTTCTCCCTTCTCTTCCTTTGAGCTATCGTGGATGACTTCGCCGTCCTTCAGCCAGATATAGGCGGGTCTGGGACTGCCCTTGGCGGCACATCGGAGCGACAGACGTCTGCCCGCACGGAGAACTTTGGTGTCCTTGCTGCTCATCCGTCGCTTCAGTACAGGGACTGTGGCGCAGTTTTTGCACTTGACGCGTTGGATGATGGGTAATGAGGCACATCCGGGGCATAGGGCTTTCCTCACCTGTCACACAAAAGAAAGTTTTTAAATAAGGAACAGACAGAAAATTTCGACTGATCCTGAAAGCTTTACGCGATGAACAAGTAGGCTACAAAATATTTTTGCTCTCACAATCTGTTTACTAAATAAATACAGTTTATCAGTATCATAAAATCGGATTTCTACGGCTTGAATGTCTTCATTGTCCATCCATGGGTACCTGCTTCAGCTCAGGGAAGGTGAAGGCGCCGCAATGAGAGGAATGGTCGCTGCCTTCTGTAATGCCGTACCCCAGCCACTGTGAGTCTCTTAACAGTTCACTGTTCTAAATGATCTTGGGCTATGGGACATTATTGTTTTCTTCTTAAACTGAAACGATCATTGATTTCAAATACCTTTTCTTTTTCTGTCTTTATTTCTTTCTCTCTTTTTTTTTTCTTTTTCTTTCTGTCTTTTTTTTTTTTTTTTTTTTTTTTTTTTTTTTTTCATTGTGATTGCAAGTTTCTGGATAGGTCTTTTTTTCCGTTTTGTGAAAAACAGGTATTCAATCTTAAACAAAAAATGAAATTCATCCCTTAAATACTATAACATTTTGTCAGTGAACAAAACTTGGCTTTTATACCAGCAAAGAATGTGCAACAAAAAGCATGTGTAACTCCACGTTAGGAAGCTAGTGCTTATCTACTCAGCCACCACACATGTATGAATAAATAACTTGACACATAAAATAGACATGGAAACTACCACACCTTCACTTGACCTATACACATAGCCCGAAAATAAAGTAAACAAGATGCAAAAAAACACAGAATTCCATGTTCGATCAGATTTAACAGAGATTATTTTCAGCACATTGGTCTTATACCGAAGAATTCGTATAACAAAGGAGAAGGAGGGCCGTAATGGCTAAAAAAAAGAGAAGGAGGGCCGTAATGGCTAAAACAAAGGAGAAGGAGGGCCGTAATGGCTAAACAAAGGAGGAGAGCCGTAATGGCTAAACAAAGGAGGATGGCCGTAATGGCTAAACAAAGGAGAAGGAGGGCCGTGATGGCTAAACAAAGGAGAAGGAGGGCCGTAATGGCTAAACAAAGGAGAAGGAGGGCCGTAATGGCTAAACAAAGGAGAGGGGGGCCGTAATGGCTAAACAAAGGAACTGAACTCTTCACAGATATTTGAAAACTGCTGCTTGAGAGAAATTCTTCATAAAAAGAAATACCTAGTTTTAAACATGTGTATATATTTCACTATCAATACACACACACACACACACACACACACACACACACACACACACACACACACGTACACGTGCGCACCTATATACATAAGCGCACATGCACGTAACAATCCCTTCGTCTGTCTCTGTTCTACCACCCATCCTCCTCTTTTCTGACTCACAGCTGGTCAGTCGTGATAACGAGGAAAGAAGACAGGAGGACAAAAGAATGGGAAAGAGAGAGGCGTAAAGAAAGTGGGGATCGGCGTAAGGAAGAAAAAAAGGGCGAGATGAAGAGGGCGAGATGAAAGGTCCAGAGAGAGAAGAAAAGAGGGGGAAAGGGTTCTTACTGTTCTGAGTGCCTTGCGGTCCGCGCCTTGAGGGAGAGCCGTGTTGGCGAAGACTGCAGCGCCGAGCGGCAACCTTGTCATGGGATCATCTGCCACCAAAGACGTTGCGGACTCAGCCACTGACTCTGGCGTGGAGGTGAAAATAGAGTCTTGCCCAACAGCAGACTGCGGCCGAAGAAAGAAAAGGTAACTCTGACCTGTCATCACGTGACCGACACACTGCTCCTTGTCCTCCCCCTCCCCCATCCCCTGCACAGTGACGTCACTCCGTGTACTGTTGCCGTCAGGGGGTCCCTGCGTCAGAAGTTCCCTGCCCTTGAACACTGCGTGCACTCTGACCTCGGCCTGGTACAGCGCCCCGCTGCCAGAGCTCACTTGCACGTGCTCCTCGTCACGTGATGATGACGTCACCGGGTCCAGCCGCTGCACGTGGCCCACCAGCACGAGCGGTGCCAGAAGAGCGCTGGAGGGCAGGTCATGGAACTTGGTGCCACACACGATGTCCTGGCCCAGCGCACCCCCCAGCAGACACACAGTCCACACAGCCAGGAGTTGTGGTGACGTCAGAAGCACGGCCATCCTCGCCAGACCACGAGAGGTCAGGGAACTGTGGGAGTGAACAAACTGGGAGGAAGCCATATTGGCTGAGTCTCTCTGGGACCGCAGCCAAGGTGATGACGTCACACACAGGCTGGCAGCGGCGAGCAGGTTAGGCGATGTCAGCTAAATAAGCTACGTCATAGACGACACGAACATCTGAAATGGAAAGTAGAATTTAGTATAAAGAACTACCGGCAGAGTATCACAAACATGACTCAGAAATCACGTGGACTGGGGGGGGGGGGGGGGGGGGGAGAGAGGGGGCAGGGGGTCTAATAAACTGCTAAACCAGCTGTTGCGTTAGAGGTCCTGTAAGGAGCAGTTTCTTCGTTATGTGGACAGCATTGACCACTTCTCCCTGACTGACCCTTCCATAGGTCGATCGACAATATACACTAAGTGCTGACCACTGAGCTATTTATAGGTCAATGGTGCATGTCCACAACTGATCCTTGACCATTGCAAAGAGAATAGCGACGAGGTACTCTTCCAGTGCAGCGGGCGTACCCTTTCTGCAACTGTACACCATAACCTCCCCTAAGGCGGCGCAGGGAAGATGGTGAAAAGAAGAGGGGTGAATTCTGTTACCTGTGGCTGCAGGTACCACCAGACACCACGCAGTCGACATGTTATCTTCACTAGGCTGCGATGCATATACTACCTATTCACACTGATCAATACAACATTTAACAGAAGACACGTACACAATACTTTAAGCGCAATTTATCCTTTGCGACAAATACACCAAAACAGGAGAGAAAGAATAATTTTGAACGCTGTACATGGTATTGCAAGGGGAAGATTAGGACCTTACACGACCAATGAACAGATCTGAAATTGATTGTTCGTTAGATGATAAACTTGTTGCGAAGTTTTTTGTTTGTTTGTGTGTTTTGTTTGTTTCTTTTCCTGGCAGTGGTCAAGCTGTGGGGACATCTGCAGGGCGCTGGATGTGTCAGACACAGAAGACACAGCTCTTCACCCTCCCAGACCAGCCCGGAGACGATTTTCATATATCCAAGAACTGGTGAGGTGGACAGTTTATCCTGGAGAGGAGAGGTGTTAGAGGCAAAGCGAGTAAAGGCACGGGCGCAAGATAAATTGAGAATAACTACGTGTCCACTTCTTCAGGCTCTTCTTGCTGTTGGAGGGTCAGTGTTTGGATCGTGATATGCCCTAATCGGAGGACATTTCTATTCTTGGCCCCAGTTACAAAATGTTACAACTGTTGGTCATTTTGTTTCGCGTGCGAGAGAGCCCCAAGGCTTATTTCCTGCCCCCCTCCCACGAGACCGCTATGAAATGCTCACACACGCCACGAGACTGCTATGAAATGCTCACACACGCCACGAGACTGCTATGAAATACCCACACTCGCCACAAGACTGCTATGAAATACCCACACTCGCCACGAGACCGCTATGAAATACCCACACTCGCCACGAGACCGCTATGAAATGCCCACACTCGCCACAAGACTGCTATGAAATACCCACACTCGCCACAAGGCTGCTATGAAATACCCACATTCGCCACAAGACTGCTATGAAATACCCACATTCGCCACGAGACTGCTATGAAATACCCACACACGCCACGAGACTGCTATGAAATACCCACACTCGCCACAAGACTGCTATGAAGTACCCACACTCGCCACGAGACTGCTATGAAATACCCCCACACGCCACGAGACTGCTATGAAATACCCACACTCGCCACAAGACTGCTATGAAATGCCCACACTCGCCACAAGACTGCTATGAAATACCCACACTCGCCACAAGACTGCTATGAAGTACCCACACTCGCCACGAGACTGCTATGAAATACCCCCACACGCCACGAGACCGCTATGAAATGCCACACTCGCCACAAGACTGCTATGAAATACCCACACTCGCCACAAGGCTGCTATGAAATACCCACATTCGCCACAAGACTGCTATGAAATACCCACATTCGCCACGAGACTGCTATGAAATACCCACACACGCCACGAGACTGCTATGAAATACCCACACTCGCCACAAGACTGCTATGAAATACCCACACTCGCCACAAGACTGCTATGAAATACCCACACTCGCTACGCAAAAGGGAGAATTCTCGCCGCCTCACCTCAGGAAACGCATCTCAGCGCTGTAAGACTTCAGCCAGTCTGGAGCTCGCACGGCACTATGTAAACACTGACATGTGAAGGTTCTCTCTCTCTCTCTCTCTCTCTCTCTCTCTCTCTCTGCAGATTTATTCTCTCTGCCTGTGCGCACGTGATCTAATAATCCTGGCTGCACATGATAGTCAATGAAAAACCAGCAGGGTCACAGTTATGTTCGCATCTCAACAGCAGACGGCCTGAGCTGCAGTCATGTCCACCCATCTTACCTTCTGACAACGCTGCCAGCCCGCTGCCCAGTAAACAGGAAGTCGTAACACTGTCTGGCACTCTGACCTCTACACTATGACCTCTGAACACGATGTCTGCGGAAGACAATAAACTTCTGCACGAGGCATGGACAGGGTGGGCCCTGGGTCAAGTTTGGAGTAACGCTTGATGCAGAATCCTCCATTGCTGCCAAGGGTCGCCACCAGCTCTACCAGCACACGGTGGTGGACAACAACTACGGCAGAATGATGCTGAGGAAACGATCTCCATCAGAAACCCAACTGTTCAGGAGGGGTTAGGATTGCATAATACGAGCTCTGAACAAGAGAGGCAATTTGCCTATTCGTCTCTATGGTCTAAGGTGTTACAGTCTTAGGATAGCTGATCCCAAACGGAGTAATATTGTTAGGAGCTTCGACCAGCGCTGTGCTATCTTTGCTTGAATGATGTAACTCGCTCACTACGCTAGTGAAAACGTGTTCTTTTCTCGTAGGCAATAGGTACGATAAGCACCTCTCTCTCTCTCTCTCTCTCTCTCTCTCTCTCACACACACACACACACACACACACATACACACACACACACGAAAGAAAAGGCGGTGGGCGAAGCAGGAAGGACGGGGATAGGGTAAAAGGGGGGTAGTGGAGGGCTGGAGAGTAGAGGGAAAGGTGTCTGTATAATATCATCTGTTTGACACAGAGATGAAAATGACGTTAATCCAGCGGCAAAGCATGGCTCAGAGCAACGCCCCTTCCAAAACAATCAGCTTTTCATCACACGATCGCATGTCAGTCCAAACATGTTCCAAATCTTCGTCGTCATCTCCCGTTTACGTCACGGATTACGTACATTTCATTTCATGTTTCCATTTCAGATTTTCCGCCTTTGATCACTGAGCTCTGTTCAATTTTCTGTGGTCCAGTCACAAAGGCAAATTATGACGTATTGATACTACTGAGCCAACTCAGTTTAAAAAAAAAATTTAAAAAAAAAGTGACCGTTTTAATTAGCTGTTTTCATGTGGCTTTACATGATTTATTCACCAAGAATAATCAACTCTTACTTTGATATCTTTGGCAAGGTGTGTTTACTTGTGGCCAAACTTTGTTCTATATTTAGTATTTAAAACGTTTATCTACATGTGCTCCACAAATTGAATTAAATGGCTTCATCTTTATAAAATGTAAGTTACTATTTGTATCAATATTTGCGCAAAATATCATTCAACATACATTTTACTGGTGTATGAAGCAATAATTGCAAGTGATCATGGTTTGTTTTTTTTTAATAGAAAATGCCAGTTCATAATATTGAAAACATTTCACGTCTCTGCCTACCATGCCTTATCGCTGTTTTCAGCTTTTCCTATGGAGAAGCAAGGCATTCACTACACAGCCCAGTCTCTTCTTCTGGCCTCTCTCCACAGAGCACCTACCTCACCACTATCCAGCCCATCAGCTCATCATGCATTTCCTCTGGATGAAGGCCATCAGAACAGTCTCTGACTTTATATTATGCTGATGCTTTTGAGAGGCAGACACCAGGCAGACAACAAAGCCACAACAGTGACTGTAGTGGTGGTCCTTGGTTTCAGCCTCAGGTGGAACAAATCAAAACATCCTGCCAGCACTGGGGCTAGCACATTAACTTAGTTTCAAAGTGAAGTGACTGCATGCAGAAGTTGAAGCAGATTTTAAAAGGAATGTAAAGTAAATCGGCCAGTTAACATGAACAGATTACAAGACAAGATACGACGCTTTCGACCGCTTAGGTCTTCTTCGGGTAAAATAAACAACATTCAGGACAACGAAAATGAAGTACGAGCAATCACTTATCTTCTCAAATTCGGCGCAAGTGATTGCTCGTTCTTCGTTTTCATTGTCCTGAATGTTACCTATCTTGCCTAAAGAAGACCTAGGAGGCCGAAACGCGTCTTGTCTCGTCATGTAACTTGTTTGTCCATGTTAACTGGCGAAGTTACTTTGCATCCCTTCCAAAATTAATTTGAACACATTAAGGTTTTCATTAGGAATCACAGAATATGACTGTCTGTTTTCTGGAAGACAAACGGTCATCAGTCTGAGGACTTGCCTCCACCTTACTGTCTTGCCTTCATGGAACAACCAGGAATCACGTGACGACTTTTCTGGGCAAAAAGAAACGTTCGCATCATATGCACGACTACTATCCCACACTGTGCACATGAGAGCCACAGCGGGTCAGTTAGCCAACTGACCACAACACATCTGGAAAAATATATGTACATGTATATTGCGCTGCACACAGAAGCCACACAAACCCTGCAGTTGCGCCGAGTCCAGCAGCCCCGCTCGCAAACTGACCCTCGTCTGATTATGGCAAGGGGGGTAAGTAAGGGAAGAGATAGAGTGCATGCAATACGGTCACCGACCACCAGAGGTCAGAGGTCGGTCAAGCAGAACAGTTACAGACGTATCAACTAGCCATTGCTAATGATGCGTGCAGTGAGCCCACGCTTCGGGGGCTTTGCCGGACAGCGTGGAAGAAATATACGACAACAACTACAGCAGCCTTCATTTTGAAGCAGGTGGAAGGAGAGGTGAAAGAGAGGGAGAGTGATCATCAGAGCTCTCTCTCTCTCTCTCTCTCTCTCTCTCTCTCTCTCTCTCTCTCTCTCTCTCATCTGGCCAGTCAGATACCGTTGCGGTGCCATTGCCATCAGGTCGCAGTGAACACAACAAAATGAACATCTAAACAATGCGTGCCAGATTTCAGAGTAGAATTACAGCATTACCATAACAGAGTGGGATATTTCAGAAATAAAGACTATGTCCAGGTAAATATGCAGAAGTGACTGTGTCATTAGGAGCAACCACGGGTCAGTTCCAAGGGCTTTTATATCAATGGCAAGGGCTTGCCGAATAAAGAACGCGCGCGCGCATGTGTGTGTGTGTGTGTGTGTGTGTGTGTGTGTGTGTGTGTGTGTGTTGTGTGTGTGTGTGTGTGTGACAGAGATGAAAACCGACGACGAAGTTTCAACAATTAAGTTTCTTATTCAGCCTCTTTTCGCTTAAAATCCGCTTCAATATGTACGAAAACAAACCACCAAGATAAAAGCTACAGATCAAAAAGGAAATTCTACTTCTTATGTTGAGCCATTACTTCCCCCACCCCACCCCACTCCCACGCCCGACCCACGTGCATCAAAGACGATAACGTCCCCTGACTGGGAGCAGAAGTAGCTGGTTAATTTACTCGGTAAATAGACTGGCCTGAGGCGGGGTCAGCGGGGTCGACTCGTGCGGACAGGGGCTAGTTGTGCCGCCACACTGCCCAATGTTCCACTGCAACAAGTTATCGTTTCCGCAGATTGAACATGAAGGAACGCTCCTTTCAGTCTGTGTGTACTCTGTCACACAATACTCTGATTAGCAGTGGAGAAAAAGCTATAGACAGGACGCTGTTCTCTCACTGAATGGACACAACTGTTGTTAGTTTGTTTTGTTCATGTTTTTGTTTGTTTTTGTTCGGAACTTGAAGGTTCTTTATGACTTTATATATGCATTAAGACACTTTTCTTAAAACAACATTTCACATCACATTGAATGGGAGAACATTAAATTCTGTTTTGCCAGTAACTTGGAAAATATATCAGAGAATATAAGAAGTGTAAGTTTAGTTCAGAGAACGTCCATTCAAACGTTCCTTGCTGAGGGTTGAAGTGGCGTTGACTGGCTGTATCCCGACAAACTGAAGTATAATCAGTAGCAGATTTGACATTTGTATGGAAAAAGAAAGTTTCCGGTAAGCTGATTGAGTAAATATTTATTTCTGCACACACACACACACACACACACACACACACACACACACTATATATATATATAGATATATATATATATACATATATATATATATATATATATATATATATACATATATATATATATATATACGTTGAACAATTTCGTAGAGACGGAAAACAAGTTCAGGCTAACAATTCTTCCGTCATTTCATTAATGACTTGGCAAAGATTAGATTCATAAGACAGTTTTTTTAACTGACTGTTTAAGACAGCGTATTAAAGAGACTGCATGAGACAACTGACCACTTATTAAACTAATTCCACGAGACAGAACATTACTCTGTAAAGGGACAAAGCATTAAATCGACTGCACGAAACAGCTTGTATAAGTGACTACACATTACAGCATATCAGTAAAACTAACGGCAGGAGCCAGCGTATTAGACTGACTTCTTAATGAAATCACTGCATGAGACAGCGTATAAATCTAATTACTTGAGTGAGACAACATATTAAACTGACCGAATGATACACCGTGTAACTGACTGCATTGGGTAATGTATTGAATTGGCTGAATAAGACAGCGTATTAAACTGACTGCATGAGACATTTTTTTAAGCTGACTGCGTGAGATATTTCATCAAACTGGCCGCAGCACGAGACAGCATACTGAACTAACGGCACAAGACAGCATCTTAAGTGACTGCAACTGACAGTATATCAAACTGCTCGAGACAGCATTATCAAACTATCTGACAGCATAATTTATTAAACACAATGTATGAGACAGTTTATTGAATTAACAGCGCGAGGCAGGATATAAAACTGACTGCATCAAACAATATATCAAACTAATTGCATGAGACCGCTTAGTAAGCTATCAGCCCGAGACACTACATTAAATTAATCGCACAAGACACCACATTAACGAACTGCACAAGACAGCTAGCACATCGAACTAACCGTACAAGACAGCATAATTCAATTAACTCCGCGAGATAGCAAATTCAACTATCTGCGTGAAACCCGAAACTGCGTCAGATAGCATATTAAATTAATTAGCTGATGTTCGTCGACTGACATCATTTATGATGGTTAAGGTGTGGTGTCATTTCTGCTAGGCGAGTTGGTGTCGTCAGCAGCATTGGTTTGGAGTTAGGGGGGAGTACTTCTTTCATCCTGGGGGCAAGAGTTACCCTACTTGTGCGTTATTTACCGTTTACCGTTCTCTGCCTCATTTCAGATTTTCTTTCATGGTCAAAAGGTTACATCTGAAATAAAACCACTGAACTAAACTGAACGGAAGAGCAAAGCTTAAATAAAACCAGTAAACTATACTGAACGGAACTTGCATGAGAAAGTATATGAAACTATTTGCATGGAACAGCACATTAGACAAGCATGCAGCGACATAGCAACCTTTTCGATGCCAGAGGAACAAAAATGCCATGGCATGGATGGTTCAGCATCATTTTTACGCCAGTTCAAGCCATACTATTGTAAGAGTGATAGATATCGGATGATGATGATTGAGGACGACAAATTCCTTTACAGACTGGAGCAACACACCAAAATACAAATAACCATATAAAATAACGAGTAAAGCAACTCTAAAGTAGTAAACAATAAACAACGGTCAAGTCAGTGGATTTTCGACAAATACGTCTTCTTCAGACGGTCACACACACACACACGCTCGCACGCACACAGCTTTTGGTTTGCAATATCCTGTTCTCTCTCTCTCTCTCTCTCTCTCTCTCTCAATTTTTTCAGTGGCTTCACCTTCCTACTCTTATTTATCAAATTATCCATTTTCATGCTGAGGATCTGGGAGTAGGCCTACTGTTATGTGCATTGAATTGTTTTAAGTCTGTGATTTTCAACGTCTGAAGATGACATATCAGCTTTACTTATTCGACTGTTTTGTGTCGTGTATTAAACAATGGTTAACTTTCCAGCTTGATTGTGTGTGTGTGTGTGTGTGTGTGTGTGTTTGTATTTGGACTTGTTTTGCCTAACTGCAATTTCAGTTTCAGTCTCCTAAATTTAAACGGCAGTTGTTTCCCTTTATTTTGACGACGTAGCAGGAAAATGGCTTCAGAAGAGGTTAAATTACAGGACTTTGAAATTGCAAGCATTCGGCACCTGGCGATAAAACGATAGACTGCCTAAAACTTTTTTCTTTTTTTTTTGTGGACAGCATGAGACGGTTAATACATTAAACTGCCCGTATCACCGACACAATCTTTAACATGACTGCAAGAAGCATGTGTCTCACCTGATACTGGATCAGAGATTTTCCTTTTCCACATCCAAATGCCGGCACAGCACAGCACATGTGGCAGAAAAGTCACTGTTACTGACACACCACACACAAGAACGTTCTGGACAAAGACACGCAGTCGATTGAGTACACACACACACACACACACACACACACACACACACACACACACACACACACAGCACTTGCCTCCATGGAACCGTCAGCTGCATACTTGTGTGAACTGAGGAGCCAGAATGTAGGCGGCAACAAGTTCAGAGTGTCTGGAATGTCGAGAGGTGATTCATCACTGCACTGACAGGCTCGACCGCTCCTCGCCTTCCCGCTCGCCAGTTACACAGACAAGAGACGCCGGCCTGTAGCCTACATCTCTCCTTCCTTCCTTCCTTCCTTCTTTCCTTCCTTCCATTTTGCCTTCCTTCCTATCTTGCCGCCTCCCCCGGCCCCCTCTATCTCCTTGCTGCTATATCTTATCGCCTGTCTCCTCTCTTTCATGCGTTCACTGAGTTGTGACGGCCGACTTCAGTAATAATCTTTATGCTCTGTCTGTCGATGCGGTATTACGTGCGGTTACATTGTGGTGGGTCTGTCTGCGTGCCTGTCTTCTTTTTTTTTTCTTCTTCTTGTCCATTTTTTCTTTGTTTCTTCTCCTCCCCCCCCCCCCTCATGTTTCCCCCCTCCCCTTCCTCCTCCTTCTCCTCCTCCTCCTCCTCCTTCCGTCCTCCTTCTCCCCTCGTCCTGCTGCTGAAGTTTGTTTTTGTTCGTTGT